>LBNU01019582.1:37983-76002 GCA_014162995.1 Artemisia annua
GGAATGAAGGTGGTTGATGGCGGTGATTGGTGGTTATCCCTACACATGGTAAAGTGTGTGTTTTGATCCGTATTTTTTTTTTGGTTAAAAATGAAGGTTATTATTATTTTTTAGTTTATATAATTGCCCATTTTGCCCTTCAAGTGAAAATAGATGATTTGATCTCAGCCTTTGGATCAAATTGGATTGGATGGTTGGGATTAGTTGAATGGATCTATGACAAATGGGGGTTCTTTAGGGATCTCAACTCATGATCAGTGACAATATCAATGATAATAACATTTTAGTTTATTTAATATTTCATCATGACTATACTTTTTTGCTTTCGGGTTGATCATGTGTCTGCTTAATTAAAGGCGACGAAAGACTTTTTCGCTTTAGTGATATTTATTTAGGGATTAATTTCGTATATCACCGTACTTCCATCATTAATTTCATATATACCAAAAGTTGTTTTTTGTTTAATCATTATCTAAATGAGTAAGTACAATTACACATGCGAAAATCATTTTTCTTAAAATAATTACATCAATCAAGACGAAGCTAGATTTAAAAACAAACCTATGAGACAGAGTTGTTCGGTAAAAGTAGCAGTGAGATGTGAGCAGTAGCAGTGAGCTGTGAGCAGTAATCACAGCTCACCGCTCACAGCTTCTTAAAGAAGCATCAGAAAAATGAGCATTCTTAAAAAATAGCAAAACTTACCGCTCCTTTACCAAACGAACAATAAAAATAAAAAAGTTTATTGCTCACCTCTTATCGCCTCAAAAAGCTCCAAAAAGCTCCGCGCCAAACATTGCCTGTTGGTATCACTATGATATTATTGCTTAATGATCATACACAATATAGTCTTACATTAACTAAAATATGAGAATCTTGTTTATGATCATTGAGCATCAAAATCTAAGAATGGCATCAAATTTTATCATAGTACAAGTACAAGCTAACCTCTTCTAGTTAAGATATTGTCCGTTTTGCAACTTTCCTGTGCGGCTTTGTTTTTGGTTTGGATTCATATGCCACTCAGACGATGGACCAATACTTATGGAAATAGTACTTATGATTGATAGCGCGCCCTAGATAGTGCTTATCATCAGTAAGTTATAAAAATGATTGTGATCAACAAGTATGGAAAGCTAGACCCTTGTTGTAAGATATTGTCGCTGTAATTCATGGGTTGATCAAGCTCAGTGGTCCAATATAATTATAACTAAGGAACCCAAAATAGATTGTAGGTACATGTTTTGTTGTAACATATACGATGTACCATCATCCCTTGTTTGTGTTATCGATTTTGTAGAAATCTATTTTTGACTTTCCGCCAATCTCATTGCTTAAGAACCTTCGCAAGAAGTCTTCAAATACAAATTCTTGATAAACTGCGGGTTTCTCTAAAGATATTAGCTCTGGGAATGGTCCGTATAGTTTCTCTCGCTTACTTGGATTAAAAACAACAGAAACTGAAATACGATCACCTTCAAGATTGTTTGCCAATACTCTATGCTCCACACTTTTGTATTCATCATTAGACATCATCTGTAAAAAATGAAAGTAATAATCTTATGATATGATGTTATATAACTACAGGTTTTAGTTAATTCATGTTAACGTAGGATTCATAGATGGCATAAAAGTATATAGCAATTTCCGCAAATTTACAACTAAATTATTGTGTAAATTTTTCTATTTCTTATCGTAATAGTAATATATAAGTTATGTGACCCAACTTGTTTTGACCCGATATTAACTTTGCTTGTATTGTCACCTCAATGTAAAATTACCTGAAGTACATCACCTATGTTGATAACAATAGCACCTGGAATTGCCTCAACATCAACCCACTCTTCACCACACTTGATCTGCAATAACCCACCAACCTCATTTTGCACCAGCAATGTCAACACACACGGATCGGTGTGGGAAGTCAGGCCTAACGTGAGGTCGGGCTGGGGACAATATGGGTAGTAATGCAATGTGCTTATCCTCCCTTCCAAACATGACAACTCTTGTAACTTGTCACTGTTTACACCCAATCCTTCACATAGAATCGACATCAACTCTTCTCCTAACTCAACCACAGCCTTGTCCCAATCCATGAGTGCCGCCCTACACATCTCCGGCACCAGGTCCCAGTTCGGCTCCATGGGTGACATCCAAATCTAAATCCGTACTCATCCATTTGCAAATGTTAATTAGTGGTGTACAAATTTATTACTACCATATATGACTTCAAAATATAACTAAGTTTCAAAATACTTGATATTTATGATATCAAGAGCAGGGCCAATGAAATTTGCTTGGTAGTGTTAGTTTTCGTTAAAAAAAAAAAAAAAAAAAAAAAAAAAAAAAAAAAAAAAAAAAATTATTGCTTTCTGGCTTCTGCTGTAATGCACCCGGTCTAAAAAACTTATGTTTCTTGTCCTCGTTTAGTTATGGTTAAAAAAAATTGTGCAGTGAGATTGTATGTAGCTAACCTGAATTGTGTCCCTCCAGCTGGCTGCCTTTGTTTGATACAAGTCATAATTTGAAAAATAAGTCGCTCCTTTTTCTATTTCTCTATTATAGAATTGCATCTTATACTCAGTTGACTGCTCATAAAACTTCTTTGTATCGTTAAGCACACTATCAATTCGTGCTAGTGGAACACTATGATTCACTATCTGAAAAAATCCAAGAGTAGACGAGGACCTCCTAATTTCCTCAACAATCTTAGACCTGTCTTGTGACATGTCGATAACTGGTATGGTTAGTTGAGGTTTGTTTTTTGGTTTTGGGCTTCGGAGATTTTCTGGTGGTTGATGGAAGAAACGTGGGATGGTGGTGATGCCGGTGTCTAGGAGTCCTTTTACGCCGATTTTTGATTCGTCGAACTGAGTTACTTCTTTGAGACGATCATAGTTGTGTTCAGTGGTGAGTGATGCCATGATGGTTGAGATAGTTAATGAGCTTGAAAATGCTAATGTTACAAGTGAATGCTTGATATTGTGGATATTGGCTATGAATAAAATGTCTTGTTTATGTCATACTTATTAAAAAACTGACCATGTGGTTCTGATGCATTATAATGTTACAAGTGAGTTTTAATAAGAGTTAAGAGTAAATTACGAGATGGTCCATGTGGTTCGTTAAAGATCACGAATTTGATACCTAAGTATAGAAGATTTTGAAAACAAGTTACAACTTTTGTTTATGTAAAATATTGAATTACTGTCATTTATTTTATGCAAATATGTATACAGTTCATATTATACATTTAATGGTATAAATACATCAGTCCTTTGTGTTATCAACTCTGTATAAACTGGTTAACGCCTTTCCGTCAAGCTCCCTTGCGTAAAACCTTCTCGTGTAATCTGCTAATAAGAATTCCTGATAAACCGCGGGTTTCTCAGCAGATATAAGCTCTGGGAATGGTGCGTATAGTCCCTCTTGGTTGCTTGGTTTGAAAAAAACAGCAACAGAAACGCGTGCACCTTCAACAGGATTTGCCAATACTCTATGCTCCACACTTTTGTATTCATCGTTAGACATCATCTGTGACAACAAATAACGTGACTTATATCATAGTTTTATAACACTCTAAATCATATATGAGAAAATACCTGAAGCAGATCACCTATGTTGATAACAATGGCACCAGGAACCGCCTCAACGTCAGCCCACTCTTCACCACACTTGACCTGCAATAAATCGCCAACCTCATTTTGCACTAGCACGGTTAAGATACACGGGTCTGTGTGGGAAGTTATTCCGATAGTGAGCTCTGGCTGTGGACAATGAGGGTAATAATGGGATGCACATAACCTCCCTTCCAAACATGACAATTCCTTCAGCTTGTCACTTTTTATTCCCAATCCTTCACATAAAATCGACATTAACTCTTCAGCTAAATCCACGACCGCCTTGTCCCAATCCGCTATTGACGCCCTACACATCTCCGGCACCAAGTCCCATGCCGGCTCCATGGGTGACATCCTTACCTACACAACCATAATACAATTTTGAATCTTTCTTTTGAATTATACTAGTATTAGTTTATATTTTAGTGTTTGTATTTAGTTGTATGTAATCTGTATAATGGCTGTTTCAACACAGTACGGAGTATTATTTAGTTGCAAATAAGCTCAGTCTTACTTATATACAGGGGTGACAATTTCTTACACGATATGATACATGCCTAAAGAACGACACGAACATAAACTGGTCAGGATTGGGTATAAACAGGTTGCAGGTCATGTTAGGTCGACCCAGACAACCCGTTTATTAAGCAAGTCATGTTCTGTTCACAGTGGGTTAAATAGGTAGACCTGCCAACCTGTTTAAGTTTTCTCTAAAACTTTTAAAATAAAATGGTTAGACGAGTAGACCTATCAACCCATGTAATATGTTTAACCTGTGTAACACGTTAAACTCGCCAATCTATTTAGATAAACGGGTCAAATGGGTCGTGATCAGGTAAAACATAAGAGATTTGTATCCATGAAACTATGTGGTAAAATTAACCTGAAATGTATCCCTCCAGCTAGCACCTCTTGAGTGAAACAAATCAAAATTACTATAATAAGAAGCCCCCTTGCCTGCATCTCTATGATAAAATTTCATCTTATACTCATTTGATTGCTCATAAAAACTCTTCATGCTATTAACCACACAATCAATTAGTGCTAATGGAACACCATGATTCACTATCTGAAAAAAGCCAAGAGTTGACGACGAACGTCTAACTTCCTCAACAACCTTGGACCTGTCTTGTGACATGTCGATTATCGGGACAGTTAGTTGAGGTTGTTTTTTCTTAGGTTGTGTGCTTGGTAGATTTTCTGGTGGTTGATGGAAGAAACGTGGGATGGTTTTTATGCCAGTGTCTAGTAGTCCTTTTACGCCGAGTTTTGATGAGTCAAATTCTTTTACTTCTTTCAGACGGTCGTACTGGTGCTCAGATGTCATCCTGACTGTGACTCGACAGAGATTAAGATTTACGAATGGTGGTGGTGGTGGTGGTGGTTTCGTGGGAAGACACCAAGTAAAAGTTATGGCACTATTTATATTGATTACCAAGAGTTACTGTTATTGTTTTCTAATGAGACAAACATACTCCTCAAGTTATTGCTATGATGATCATAGCAGACGGCTAATGATTCTTATTATGAACTAGTAGTATTCAATGAATGATGACTGATTACTTGATGGCTACGTTTAAAAAAGTTTTTCTTAACCACATTTGAGTACAAACATAGAATACAAGGCAAAACAAAACAATGAAATCCCCACAACTAATCAAGCTAATTAACAGTGAGAGGGGCCCAAAAAGCAAAACAAATACAAAACATAAGGAAACTAGCTGAATGAGACACTTGAGATGCTTACAAAACAAGATACCACAAGACCAAAAATTAATAAAACACCAATGATAGCCAAATGATGTTGGTAATTTTAGTGTTATCGATTATTATTTTAAGTGATTGTGTTTTACTTGAGACCAATAGCCTTATTCAAGTTTAGCTCAAAACGAGTTAGGAGGTGCGGAGTGCACACTCGTCATAGTTAGCTTGATATCACCACGACAAAGACGCGGGGTCAGGGGCTGTATACAAAGAATAATATTCTTTAGATGAATATTATTCTTTAAATAAGTATACAAAATATAATTTTCCTACCAAAACCGAAAATAAGTGAAAATAATTGGCAGGTCACAGGTGTATCTTTTAAGGGAGGTGATATGTACACCACTAAAAGTGGTGTGCACACCACTAATCCTGCATCTGGATGTTGTACTATGTGCATCATCAGTGTCATTTAGCGGTGTGCACACCACTTTTAGTGGTGTACATATCACTTCCCTTTTTATAGCCATTGTGATGGTTGGGGAATAACCGAAAATAACTAATTTTTGGTGGTTGCTTATAACCAGATTATGGTCGGTGTTGCTCGATCCAACCACTATGCAATTGCCACAATGGAACCATAGTGGCTGGATCGACCAACATGACAAGTTAAGGCTATACAATTCATTGTATAACAATAAGTAAGACCAACTTTGTTTCCGTGAAGATTGTTTCATTGTGTTTTATCGTATATGACTTTAAATGGAACAAATACAATAGGTATTTACCACCAGCAAATATCAGCTGTTTGTGTCATCGATTTTGTAGAAATTAGTTAAACTTTTTCCATCAAGCTCTTTAGTGAAAAACCTTCTCATGTAGTCTCCATATGTAAATTCCTTGTAAACCGCTGGTTTTTCAGCAGATATCAGCTCTGGGAACGGTCCATATAGTTTCTCTCGTATGCTTGGATTCAGAAAGACAGCAATTGAGACACGTGCACCTTCTTCAGGATTTGCCAATACTCTATGCTCAACGCTTTTATACTCATCGTTAGACATCATCTGTGAAATTGTATAATTTCAAACTTGCATCATAAGTATATACAGCTAATGGATTTACATATGTTGGTTGGTTAATCTAGCATTAATTATAAAATTAAGGTTTAGAGGTTTTACTATTAGTAACATGAAAGTACCTGAAGCAGATCACCGATGTTGATAACAATGGCACCAGGAACCGCCTCAACAGCAGCCCAGTCTTCACCACATTTGACCTGCAATAATCCTCCAACCTCATTTTGCACCAGCACAGTTAACACCCCCGGATCTGTGTGTGGAGTTATCCCCAACGTGAGCTCTGGCTGTGGGCACTGAGGGTAGTAATGAGATACACTTGCTCTCCCTTCCAAACACGTCAACTCCTTCAACTTGTCACTTTTTACTCCCAATCCTTCACATAAAATTGACATCAACTCTTCTCCTAAACTCACCACCGCCTTGTCCCAATCTTTCAGTGCCTGCCTACACATCTCCGGCACCGCCTCCCAATCTGGCTCGATGGGTGACATCCTCACCTGCACAGCCATAAACATCCAGCTCTAAATGTTGGGTCTTGCGCACAATTTAAACCTACACTATCGCATTAATTTTCGACATCTAGCCCATTGCAAGATCATCATCTTTAGGGTAAAATGACTGCCTGTACGAGTAAAATGTCTAAAATAGCCCACAAAAAAGAAAATCTCAAAAGAGATTTATCGGTATGGTGGAATTTTTAACAATCCACTCCTAAGCAAAAGCTTAAAGCTTTTAAAAAGCTTAACAAAATGCTTTATGGTCAAAGTTGCGCCTATGCTAATTCAGTTTTTTTAACTATTAGTACTATTTTAACACGGGACAGGTTGTTTTGTGTAACAGGTTCTAGCTGAAAGTCCTAGATACAGGTCAAGTTTTAGTCAGGTCAAAAAGGGTCACATTTGGTCGGGTTGACCCACAAACATGTTATAAATATTTTTATATGGAGTAATAATTAATAAGTATGATTAAAAAAACTATATTATTACCATACGTCCATACTAATATAAATTTTACCACTAAGTGCTATGAGATTGTATGTTTTTAAATCAACTTTGAGCGACCTTGTTTGACATTCTTTGCTGATTTGTAAGTAAAACATGAGTCGAAATTGTCACCACTAAATGCTAGGCGACATAACTTTTAAAGGCTATATGATTCATGTTATATCCTTAAAGCCAATTAATCAAAAACAATATCATCACTAATCCATGATCATAATGAAAATTGCAGCATATAACTCTATCGGATTGTCTCCAATATTGATCATATGTCTGATACATTAAACCAAGGTCCAAGGTACAAAACATATTTATTCACGCTATTCGGTTTTAACATAGTGCTAGAATACTCATTCATTATTAGAATCCTTGTTCTAAGTCATTCTTTTTGCAAGATACATATAAGAACATATAAGAACATATAAGAACAACATGCTTTACAGACCCATAACTTACCTAAACTCTCTATTTTCTAAAATTCACAATATCATCCAACATGTTTACAACTCCATTAGTCGCATTTAAGTTCTCATTAGAGTCGGACAAAGTTTGTATAAGAATGAAAAGAACAAACGATACAAAGCAGGAATGTTATGGTGTGAATAGGTGTTTTTGATTGTGTTTATAAAAGTGATAATCAAAAGCAATAATAAACTATAACAAAACCACTACAGTAGATAGCATTTAAGGGGTGTTTAGTTTGAGGGTATGGGTATCAAGGAATGGGTTTTATTCCTATTGTACTTGTTTGGTATTTGAATATGGGTATCAATTTGTTTGGTATTTGAATATGGGTATCAATCCCTCAAAAGCATGCAATTTCTAAACCCACCAAGAGTGATGGGTTTATAAACCCATTCCCGTTGCCATACCCATAGTCATTCCCATTGCCACACAAATTGTGAAAGACTGAGAGGTATTATGAGACTAACAGTATAATTGTCAAACTAAGTTTTGCACAAATACTAATATTCTAAACGTCTGTTATTCAGAAGTGTACTTTTGCTGAATCTTTTTAAGGTGAAAGGCTGACAGCTGATACTAACCGCATAATCACTTTCAAATCCCAATCCCAAACATCCCCTAATTTATCAAACAAGTTTTTTGGGGTGTTTGTATTAGCTTATTTTTTTGGCTCACCAGCGTATTAGATTTTGGAAAAGCCAATAACCTCAATTTTTTCAGCTCATCAGTTTGACCTTATGAACTTAATAAGTCCATAAGCTCATCTGCTGATAAACGGTGAGGTTATTGACTTTTTCAAATTTTAATAAAGCAGATAAACCCAGAAAATAAGCTAAATCCAGACAGCCCCTTTATATCACCATGCATGTATAATCACAAAATCAAATTCATCATTTGTATAAAATCAACTAGCAGCCTTTGACAATGTGAATCTTTCTAAAACACATTTTTCAGGGGTGTTTGGATTAGCTTGTTTTCTAGGCTTATCAGCATATTTTCAATTTGGAATAGCATATAACTTCACTTTTTCAGCTTATCAACTTGAATTTATGAACTTATTTAAGATGCTTAAAATGTAAGGTTATCCGCTTTTCCAAATTTCAATAAAGCTAACAAAACGCATAAAATAAGCTATATCCACACACCCAAAATAATATCACCAAGCACTTATCATCATCACCAAATCAACAACAATACTCAATCCCACTAATATAAAAGGTCCACAAAATACGACTTAGACAGACCTACCTAAACACAAAGGTAAACACACTTTACTTCTATATAATCATTGGCACCAACAACATAACAACAACAACAACAACAACAAACCCAATCCCGCCGGGGCAGGGTATGGGGGAGGTAGAATGTAGACAGATCCTACCCCTACCCCAGGATAAACCTGGGAGTAGAGAGACCGCTTCCAATGAGACCTCCGGCAAGTGCAGGTGTGCATGTGAGAGAGCAAAGAAAGGAGAGCAAAATAGTCAAGGACCAAAAAGCAAAAAGCAGGCAAAAGAAATCAGGCAAAACAAGCAAACAGAGCATAAACAAAATAAGGGATCCAAAGAAAGGCAAAGAGGCAAGGGGGCATGGACAAAAGCACAAGCTAGGGAGCACGAAAGCAGAAAAGCAAACCAAAACACAGACAATACCAAGAACCAAAGCACCAAGAAAAGCAGGCAAACCTAAGGGAGCAACACAGAGCAAAGCAGGCAACGCATCGGGCCTAAAGCTAAGGCAAATAAAAAAACGGGGCACCAAAAACCAAAACACAAGGGGCAAGGCAACAAGGAGACGCCTAAAACGCCTAACGCCAAAACTACCTAAGCCCACGAAACACCTAGTCTAAGCTACCCGCAGATCCTAATTCTATCTCTCCACACCTTCCTATCTGAGGTCATGTCCTCGGACAAGAGAAGCTCCTTCATGTCGAGCTTAAGTCTATCGTCCCACCTGAATTTGGGTCTACCCCTCCTTCTCACACCATCTACTGCTAGCGCTTCGACTCTTCTTACTGGCGCTGATTGTGGCCTCCTCCTAACATGTCCGAACCACCTCAACCTTCCTTCTCTCATCTTCATTTATATTACAGTAATATATATATAAAAACCAAACCTGAAGAGTATCTCTCCAGCTAGCAGCTTTAGACCGAAACAAATCAAAGTTAGTAGAATAAGCAGCACCTGTTCCAGCCTCCCTACTATAAAACCTCATTTTATATTCATTATCTTGCTCATAAAAACACTTGATATCTTCAACCACAGAATCAATTAATGCAACATCAACACCATGGTTGACTATCTGAAAAAACCCAAGAGTTGACGACAGCTTTTTAACTTGCTCGACAACCTCGGACCTGTCTTGAGACATGTCGATGACAGGGACAGTTTGCATGTTTTTTTTAAGGTTGGTTTGTTTGCATGGGAGATTTTCTGGTGGTTGATGGAAGAAACGTGGGATGGTTTTTATGCCCGTGTCTAGGAGGCCTTTGCAGCCTAGTTTTGATGAGTCGAATTGTTTGAGTTCGGTTTCACGGTCGTAGGTGTTTTGCTCGGTGGTTGGTGACGTCATGGTGACGGTTGTACGGTGGTTTTTGAGATTGGAGATGGTGGTGGTTTAACAGATGTGTTTGGTTGACTTTTTTTTAGCTTGGATAGGAACTAAGCAATGTTTTGTTTATTTATTTATTTATTTTTTTTACATGGACCTAATTGTTGACCTAATCGTGTACCTAAAACCACGTGACATCATCATGATGGGTTGTAAAATAAGTTGGTCCCTGTCTGCAGCCATCAAGATGATGCCACGTGTTTTTAGGTCCACAATTAGGTCGACAATTAGATCCATGTATCCTTTCTTTTTTTTTTTTTCTTTTTTTTTCAAAGGTCTAATTTAGACTTTTTATAAACAACAAACAAAATATAAACAAAACGTTGAAAATAATTTACACTAACGACACTCCTTTCATCTTGTCTTACACTACGCAAATTAGACAATATAATTCCTATATTCTTCAATACGTTGTAACGAGACCGTTTGATCTCTAAGTGTTTTTTAATTAGGCTTCTCAATGCTTTTAATCGGCACATTTTTTCTTCCTCGTCCTTAATAAATCTAGACAAGATTTCCTCTAAGCGAGACTCCTCTCTTTCTGGTGGTGAACTTGGTAAGTATAGTATTGGTAAAATTCATGTGTGCCATAATAACTATATGAATCATAAGGAGGATAACATGTATACTCCTTATATTCATCATGTTGTTCATTTACATTCTTGCCAAGTAGTTTAATCATCTCATTCATTTTCTTGGCGTGTTCTTCTTCATCTCTCATAAACCTCTCAAACTGGCACAACAAGTTTTTCATAATAGCCTGAAATATACACATTGTATGATGTATTGCCCTAAATTATTTCTTTTTTAGCTTTAGGTGTTTGAGAATGCTTTTGCTGGAAACGTACAAGTTTTGGGCTCACTTGGACGAAAAACGGATGAGAAAAGACAAAGCTTCAAGTTTGTGATCGGCAACTCTGACGTGTTCACCAGAAGTGCCAAGAAAGTAAAAAACTTAAATGGCTTTGTGACGACTCAGTGTGTGGAGACGGCTAACGTGACGGCGTCACAACCTAAAGGTGACGACGTCACAACTGATAACCCGACGGCGTCACGCAAGGTCGGTGGAAAAAATACCCTAATAGATGACGGCGAGGTAACATCGTCACAGGCATAACCTGACGCCGTCACAAGCTAAAAAAAACATATTTTTTCACTTGTTTTGATAATTCGTGTAGAATTTTTGGGAGCTAAACCCTAACCGAAATTGGAGTGCTTTCTAGAGCCTTTTATTTCATGAGCTCATATGTATTTATGAGATAACTTATTTGATTAATCATTCAATTATGTTATTCATTATATTCTTGATTATGCCGATTGCTTGTTCTTCAATATTGCTATGCTAGGATAGATCACTTAGTATTTATTTAGGGTTTGCATGAAACTTGCTTAGTTTATAATTCTTGCTTTCTACAATTAATTTTGATACCTGGTTAATATCTCGTCACTCTAATTAATTGTTTGAAGATCTAGCTAGATACTTGGATAACTTGTTTGAAGATCTAGCTAGATACTTGGATAACTTGTGCGTTTGGTTCCTACGTTCCTCTAGTTAATCAACATAAACTAGCTAATAGACCTCTGTCTAATACCCATCCTTCTAGCAATTAGCTACGAAACCTGGTCATCACATGTCTTTAGTTAGAACTGGTAAAAAGGAATCTTAGGCATTCGGTTAATCAAGGAGTGACAATCGATAAGTAGAATTGGAGCTAGCAAGGAGTAGTGCACTCTAGATATAGGGTTTTACCCATCGTTGATTCACAGAGCAATTTTTTGTCGTATTTTACTCTTTTTTTTTCCAATTTAGGTTTAATATTAGTCTTAAAAACAAACTCTCTCAAAACCCTAGTAATACTTTCTTTTTAATAAACATAAAAATACTAGAAACAATCTTTTTTCGTCTTTAAATCAATTGGTCATACATCTCGAACCTACCTCATTATACTCCTAGAGAACGATCTTCCCTCGATCTTGCATGTAGTACACTACAACGGTTAGGTACACTGCCTAGAGGGTTGTAAAACTTTGGTGTTGAAACCGCCGCATTAATTTTTTGGTGTCGCTGCCAAAAAATAGTCTAGGTTTTATATTTCATTTGGTCTACCTCACAAGATTCCTATTAAGTGATTGTGTTGTTTTTATTTTAGTAACTTTCTTGTAGTTTATCTTCTTTTTTTTCGTAAACCTTTTATTCACCATTTCATTCGTCACCATGGCGGATGAAGTTACCTTTGATTGGTTGACATTTGAGGAAAAATTGTTCTATATGAAATTATATGCTCTAAATTGCCTCAAAGACTTTTTGAGTGGATTTAATTATCTTCAAGAGAAGATGGGGATCATGAAGGATGAGGTGGACGATTCCAGCCCACAAAGTACCCCACTTAGTGAAACCTATATATGCACCATATGAGCCTTCACCATGGATGAATTCTTATCAACAACCTTCATTTTTTAGGATCAACTCTTTTTAGTGAGGCTTTTAGGAAAAGTGACCAAGTATACCAAACTTTTGAGGAAAGCTCCCTAGCAATGAACCATAAGTTGGATGAAATGATAGAATTGCTTAAGTCGCTACCTAAGGAAACAAATGAGGAGGATTAGCCAAACATGAGTACCGTGGACAACAAGACCTAGTTTTTGAGAACACAAACTTTGAATCTCAAGTCTTTCCATCATTTGATGGATACACACCACCCGTGACTTACCCGAAAGAAGAAGAAAAGAAAACAGGAACCCCAATGGATGTAGAACATTTGGACCAAGCACAATTAGAAGATGACATAGGTTTAGATGCTTGCAATCATAACCTTCCCTTAGTTCCAAATGGATATATAAAATCAAGTATAAGTCTAATGGTAAAGTTGAAAGGTATAAATCAAGGTTAGTTGCTAAAGGGTAGAGTGAGAAAGAAGGCATTGATTATTGTTAGCCGAGTTTATTGATAAGCCCAAATCAATCTCATTAAATGTAATGAGCTGTGTTTATGATAACTATCAATCTATTGTAATTAGTATTCCATGATTGATGGGTTTTACCCATAAATAAGATGTTGTAATCCCTTTATATAGGGAACTCCGATGTATAGTTCTTGACACAAATAATAAAACGTTTATCATCACAATATTGTCTTTCATGGTATCAAAGCCTCTCAATAACGATCCATGATTTTTTTTTAATCTTTTCAGTCGATCCACAACAAAATTTATCCCTAACCCTTAATTGTTTTTGATCTTTGGTATCAAATACAACAACCAGTCACTTGATCTTTGGTATCAAGTCTACATCAATATATCAATTAACCATACTCTGTCCCCATTTCTTTCTAATCCCAATTCGTCAACTGCTTGTGGTATTTGTTTCAATATTCATAATAGATTATTCATCTAATCCTTTTCCTCATACCAACCGACAAAGCTTATGCTATTTGCTTTAGTATTCACACAACCAATTTAATACCCAGTATCAATTCATTTATTTTTCCAAGGTATCTAGAATGTATCAATCACGTGTAGCCTTAAACACAAATGTAAATATGGGATTAGGATCCAGATTGTATCCATCACATGTGGCCCCTCAGTATGCTTCACAGAATCAGCCGGGTATACTTGGTCCCGCTCCCGCTATGCTTCTGAGTATTTTCAGTACCATGACTTATCACGGTCCTACTACTGGCGCATGGAACATGGACACAGGTGCAAGCTCACATCTTAATGCTTCAGTTAATAGTCTTAGTAATGTTTTTAATACATGCATGTATCCGTCCGTCTCGGTTGGTGACGGGCATTCTATTCCTGTCACCAATACGGGTCGTAGCATTTTGCCAACTCCCTCTCGACCACTTTACTTAAATAACGTTCTTATTACCCCTCATATTGTCAAAAATCTAATATTTGTTCGTCAATTTGTTTGTGACAACAATTGTACCGTTGAGTTTGATCCTTTTGGATTTTCTGTTAAAGATTTCATGACACGTCGAGTACTTCTCCGATGTGATAGCACGGGGGACCTTTATCCTGTCACACCTCCGTCTCCCATTCCTCAAGCCCTCAATAACAATCTTGAAATGATATGAGTTGCCAGGAAAGGCAGCTCTGATACCAATTGATATGGTCTTTAGATTTCTAATGAAGAAATGGTAAAGATTTCCACAGTTTGATGAACACTCAAGAACAAGAAGAGAGTATTGGATCAAAAAGTGATTTGTTATTATGATATGATAGTTTGTTACAGAATGAGAGAGAAGAAATGTTTCAATTATCAAGCTAAGAGTAAAATGAGTACAATGGAAATGATTTATACAAGTTTGGATGATAACTAATTTTCCCGCCCAAAGTAATATGAAAATCAGTTACTAATCGTGTTGACTTTTTGACTTGTTGACTTATTGACTTTGTTAGTTAAACTCATGTCATTTTTTTTAATCTTTTCAGTCGATCCAAAACAAAATTCATCCCTAACCCTTAATTGTTTTTGATCTTTGGTATCAAATACAACAACCAGTCACTTGATCTTTGGTATCAAGTCTACATCAATATATCAATTAACCATACTCTGTCCCCATTTCTTTCTAATCCTAATTCGTCAACTGCTTGTGGTATTTGTTTCAATATTCATAATAGATTATTCATCTAATCCTTTTCCTCATACCAACCGACAAAGCTTATGCTATTTGCTTTAGTATTCACACAACCAATTTAATACCCAGTATCAATTCATTTATTTTTCCAAGGTATCTAGAATGTATCAATTACGTGTAGCCTTAAACAAATATGTAAATATGGGATTAGGATCCAGATTGTATCCATCACATGTGGCCCCTCAGTATGCTTCACAAAATCAGCCGGGTATACTTGGTCACGCTCCCGCTATGCTTCCGAGTATTTTCAGTACCATGACTTATCACGATCCTACTACTGGCGCATGGAACATGGACACAGGTGCAAGCTCACATCTTAATGCTTCAGTTAATAGTCTTAGTAATGTTTTTAATACATGCATGTATCCGTCCATCTCGGTTGGTGACGGGCATTCTATTCCTGTCACCAATACGGGTCGTAGCATTTTACCAACTCCCTCTCGACCACTTTACTTAAATAACGTCCTTATTACCCCTCATATTGTCAAAAATCTAATATTTGTTCGTCAGTTTGTTTGTGACAACAATTGTACCGTTGAGTTTGATCCTTTTGGATTTTCTGTTAAAGATTTCATGACACGTCGGGTACTTCTCCGATGTGATAGTACGGGGGACCTTTATCCTGTCACACCTCCGTCTCCCATTCCTCAAGCCCTCCTAGTCAGTCAACATACATGGCATCAGCGTCTTGGACATCCAGGAAGCGAAGTATTACGACGTCTAGTTTCAAATAATCTCATTTCATGTAATAAAGAGAAGCCTCCCGTGCTTTGTCATGCCTGCCAGCTTGGCAAACACGTTAGACTTCTATTCGTTAGTTCCAATACTTTCGTTAATGCTTGTTTTGACATCATTCACTCGGATGTATGGACTTCACCAATTCCGAGTCTTTCGGGTTTCAAGTATTATGTATTATTCTTGGATCATTATTCACATTTTGTTTGGGTTTATCCTTTAATTAACAAATCTTATGTTTTGTCTAAATTTGTAATATTTCATAATTATGTTCATACTCAATTTAAGTGTGAAATCCGGTCCTTTCAGTGTGATCATGGTGGTGAATTCGACAACCGTAACCTACATACACTTTTTGCCGACAAGGGCATTCAGTTTCGCTTTTCATGCCCCAAAACATCACAACAAAATGGCAAGTCTGAACGGATGATTCGCACCATCAATAATCTCATTCGGACCTTGCTTTTTCAGGCCAACCTTCCACCAACATTTTTGGTTGAAGCTCTCAATATGGCTATTCACTTACTCAATTTCTTGCCCTCTACCACTATTGCCAAAACCCGACTGTTTGGCCAAAACCCGGATTATAGCCTTATACGCACATTTGGGTGCTTATGCTACCCCCACTTATATCCTAATCACAAACTTAAACCACGCGCCACACCCTCCATCTATTTGGGTCAAGCTTCAAATCATCGTGGGTATTGCCTCGAATTAAACACCAATAAAATAATCATTTCTCGCCATGTAACATTTGATGAAACTGTTTTTCCATATGGCACTTCTAAACCAACTTCGGCACCCAAATATAATTTCTTGGATGACTCACCAGATATAAATCCTCCATTCATTCCACCCGCCCCCGTTGTGCAACCAAATGTGCCTCAACCCATAAATGAGCCAACAACACCAATTTCCACAAGTCCCAATACAGCCCAACATGACACAACCCATGACCCATCACCATCCCCATCACCACCCGCTGCCCAACAACATACACCAAATCCATCACCACCCGCGAACCAACACATTTTCCCATGTAGCCTCTCGTAATTTCCCGTACGATTAGTAAATAAATAAACATAAATATAAGGTANGAAACTTGGACCCTTGTGCCCCGTCCTACGGACACCAACATTATTCGTTGTATGTGGATTTTTCGCCACAAGTATTTGGCTGATGGTACTCTTAGTCGCTACAAGGCTCGTCTTGTGGCAAATGGTAGTAATCAATTAGACGGGGTTGATGTGGATGAGACGTTTAGTCCGGTGGTTAAACCGGGCACTATTCGGACTGTACTGAGTTTAGCTACTTCTCGACATTGGCCGATTCACCAGCTTGATGTCAAGAATGCTTTCTTACACGGAGATTTGACTGAGACTGTTTATATGCATCAGCCTCCGGGATTTCGAGACTCTGTGCACCCTGATTATGTGTGTTTATTGCAGCGGTCTTTGTATGGGCTCAAGCAGGCCCCTAGAGCCTGGTTTCAGCGATTTGCATCTTATATCACTCGGGTTGGATTTTCACAGAGTCGCTGTGACTCTTCATTATTTATATACATACAGGGGACGGATACTGCCTATCTATTATTATATGTGGATGATATTGTGCTCACAGCTTCTTCTGATAGTTTGTTACAGCGGATTATTAGTTCCTTACATCAGGAGTTTGCTATGACCGATCTGGGTCAACTTAATTACTTTTTGGGTATCTCTGTTTCTCGTGATTCTACAGGGTTGTTTTTATCTCAGAAGCAATATGCACTTGAGGTTTTGGAGAGAGCTCATATGGTTAATTGNGATTACGTAAACTGAGAATTTTATTATTTACGGCATTACAATTGTATTTACATTCCAATTTTATTGTATTTGAATTCGTTTTGATTATTGATTTTTTAAATGTGACTAAAAGATGCATATAGTCACTAATCTATAGTTCTTCTGATAGTTTGTTACAGCGGATTATTAGTTCCTTACATCCGGCGTTTGCTATGACCGATCTGGGTCAACTTAATTACTTTTTGGGTATCTCTGTTTCTCGTGATTCTACAGGGTTGTTTTTATCTCAGAAGCAATATGCACTTGAGGTTTTGGAGAGAGCTCATATGGTTAATTGTAATCCCAGTCGGACTCCTGTTTACACTGAGTCTAAACTGGGGGATGATGGTGATCCAGTCTCTGACCCTACTTTATATCGGAGTCTTGCAGGTTCTCTTCAATATCTCACATTCACTCGCCCAAATATATCATATGCAGTTCAGCAGGTCTGCCTTCATATGCATGATCCTCGAGAGCCTCATCTATCAGCTCTTAAACGGATTTTGCGGTATGTTCGGGGTACATTACACTATGGATTAAAGTTGTTTGCTTCTTCTACTTCATCTTTGGTAGCATATTCCGATGCGGATTGGGCTGGTTGCCCCACTACTAGGAGATCCACTTCCGGCTACTGTGTTTTCCTTGGCAACAACCTTCTATCTTGGTCATCTAAGAGACAACCAACTCTATCTCGTTATAGTGCCGAAGCAGAATACCGTGGGGTTGCAAATGCTGTTGCTGAAACTTGTTGGTTACAGAATTTACTTCGTGAGCTGCACACTCCTTTATCTTCCGCTACGCTAGTCTACTGTGACAATGTTAGTGCAGTCTACTTGTCATGTAATCCGGTTCAGCATCAGCGAACGAAGCACATAGAGATTGATATTCATTTTGTTCGTGACTTGGTTGCCACTGGTCAAGTTCGAGTTCTTCATGTTCCCTCACGTTACCAATATGCAGATATTTTCACGAAAGGCTTACCGTCTGCTCTGTTTGAAGAATTTCGCTCCAGCCTCAGCGTCCGGTGTCCTCCCGCTTCGACTGCGGGGGAGTGTTAGCCGAGTTTGTTGATAAGCCCAAA
The DNA here is from genome assembly GCA_014162995.1 of Artemisia annua. Lineage (NCBI taxonomy): Eukaryota > Viridiplantae > Streptophyta > Magnoliopsida > Asterales > Asteraceae > Artemisia > Artemisia annua. Next base: position 56,738 of record LBNU01019582.1, read on the forward strand.
TCAATCTCATTAAATGTAATGAGCTGTGTTTATGATAACTATCAATCTATTGTAATTAGTATTCCATGATTGATGGGTTTTACCCATAAATAAGATGTTGTAATCCCTTTATATAGGGAACTCCGATGTATAGTTCTTGACACAAATAATAAAACGTTTATCATCACAATATTGTCTTTCAATTATTTGATTTTGAGGAAACATTTTCACCAGTTGTGAAAATGGTGACTGTCAGGTGTGTTTCGAGTCTAATGATTCTTATTATATTGATTTCCAAGAGTTAAGGTTATTGTTTTCTAATGAAACAAATATACTAATTTATGGCTATGGTGATCATAGCAGACGGCTAATGATTCTTATTATATACTAGTACTAGTATACAATGAATGATGACTGATTACTTGATGGCTATGTTTAAAAATAGGTTTTCTTGACCACATTTGAGTAATCTTAGCTGTGTGGTATAATCATATCGAGCAGGCTAGTTATTTTTAATCTTCATATCGTCTATTAAACTTACGATTCCCTTAAGGGACTTGTAAATAGTAAAGGTGGCAAAATCCATGGATACTGCAAGTTGGGTAACAGCTAGAAACATACTAAGGTTAATATTTAGCAGGGTGAAGTTTGCACATAAATCGTGGATTTACTGATATTCCGTTTTGACATCTCATGGGTTTTCTCCTTGGTGCAGGCCCGTACGAACCTCCAGCTGAAGCATGTACTTTGAGATATATGTGTTTGATCAGACTAGTTTTATGGTAGCTAAAATTTGTGAAATGACAGAAACTAATGCACATGTGTATTCACTTCTACATTTGACAGGAACTATAAAATTGTGAAATGACTAGTGTTGGTCGATCCAACCACTATGCAATTGCCACAATGGAACCATATATAGTGGTTGGATCAACCAACATGACAAGTTAAGGCTATGCAATTCTTTATAACTTTATATAACAATAAGGCAGACCAAGTTTGTTTCCGTGAAGATTGTTTCATTGTGTTTGATCGTATATGACTTTAAACGGAACAAATACAATAGGTATTTACCACCAGTAAATATACAAAATCAGCTCTTTGTGTCATCAATTTTGTAGAAATTAGTTAAACTTTTTCCATCAAGCTCTTTAGTGAAAAACCTTCTCAAGTAGTCTGCAAGTATAAATTCCTTGTAAACTGCTGCTCTTTCAGCAGATATCAGTTCTGGGAACGGTCCATATAGACTCTCTCGTATGCCTGGAGTTAGAAATACAGCAATTGAAACACGTGCAACTTCCTCAGGGTTTGCCAATACTCTATGCTCCACACTTTTGTATTCACCGTTTGACATCATCTGCGAAATTGGATAATACTAATATAAAAATATTATTTTGATTAATAATAATGATTACCATGAGAGAATCGTAAATTGTAAAGGTGGCAAAATCGGCAAGTTTGGTAGCTGGTACATGTTACGGTCAAAATTTAGTAAGGGTCGTGTTGCTGATCCCAAACACATTTTGTCCAAATTCCTGAAGAATTTCGTAAATCAAAATAGCATTTCATAAATGATTACATTTATATCATTAATATGCTAATTTTCTAAATAAAACTGTATAGATGGCTTTGTTCATTAGAAACACACTTTGGGCGACTTTCCTCACGTTTGGCTAGGGTTTTATAAGAGTTAAGCATTTATCCAGTTATTCAGGCTCGAATCGACTTGAGCTTGTCCACTCAAGTTTCATTGAGTTTGAGCACGAGTACAAAGGCTTAAAATTTATAAGAAGACAAGCTCGGGCTTACAAGAACTCCACTCAAATTAGAATCGAGCTTCTCGAGCCATTTATTATGTATAATTGGGATAATGGTCTGAAAATTAATTTGACACTTATTCCTTTAGTTTGCATCAAACTAACTTTTTTTAACTATATAATGTACAAACTTTTAATTTGTTATATTGTGTGTATTCCTACTGGTAAAGTTACCCGTGATGAAACACACAATACAAAAAATCAAATGTTCTTATACTAACACTACAACATTGACTGCAATTGGAGGCGACTATTTGAAGCTTTCGGCGGGGACATGTCCCCGCCAATAACTTTCAATCAGCAAACAAACAAGTGTCAAGTTGGATAGATTTTATTACGATTATCCCTATGTTATTTACTATTTTATATGGTGCACTTAAGCCGACTTTTAAAGATAAGCATGACGCGGATCGAGACATCCATAATGCCACCTTTAATAAATAACATTCAAAATACAAAAACAAAGATAGATAACATAGAAGTACCTGAAGCAGATCACCTATGTTGATAACAATGGCACCAGGAACTGCCTCAACAGCAGCCCAGTCTTCACCACATTTGACCTGCAATAATCCTCCAACCTCATTTTGCACCAGCACGGTTAACACCCCCGGGTCGGTGTGTGAGGATATTCCCAATGTGAGATCGGGCTGTGGACACGGGGGGTAATAATGGGATACACTAGCTCTCCCTTCCAAACACGACAACTCCTTCAACTTGTCACTTTTTACACCCAATCCTTCACATAAAATTGACATCAACTCATCTCCTAAACCCACCACCGCCTTGTCCCAATCCTTAAGTGCCTCCCTACACATCNAGCAGACGGCTAATGATTCTTATTATATACTAGTACTAGTATACAATGAATGATGACTGATTACTTGATGGCTATGTTTAAAAATAGGTTTTCTTGACCACATTTGAGTAATCTTAGCTGTGTGGTATAATCATATCGAGCAGGCTAGTTATTTTTAATCTTCATATCGTCTATTAAACTTACGATTCCCTTAAGGGACTTGTAAATAGTAAAGGTGGCAAAATCCATGGATACTGCAAGTTGGGTAACAGCTAGAAACATACTAAGGTTAATATTTAGCAGGGTGAAGTTTGCACATAAATCGTGGATTTACTGATATTCCGTTTTGACATCTCATGGGTTTTCTCCTTGGTGCAGGCCCGTACGAACCTCCAGCTGAAGCATGTACTTTGAGATATATGTGTTTGATCAGACTAGTTTTATGGTAGCTAAAATTTGTGAAATGACAGAAACTAATGCACATGTGTATTCACTTCTACATTTGACAGGAACTATAAAATTGTGAAATGACTAGTGTTGGTCGATCCAACCACTATGCAATTGCCACAATGGAACCATATATAGTGGTTGGATCAACCAACATGACAAGTTAAGGCTATGCAATTCTTTATAACTTTATATAACAATAAGGCAGACCAAGTTTGTTTCCGTGAAGATTGTTTCATTGTGTTTGATCGTATATGACTTTAAACGGAACAAATACAATAGGTATTTACCACCAGTAAATATACAAAATCAGCTCTTTGTGTCATCAATTTTGTAGAAATTAGTTAAACTTTTTCCATCAAGCTCTTTAGTGAAAAACCTTCTCAAGTAGTCTGCAAGTATAAATTCCTTGTAAACTGCTGCTCTTTCAGCAGATATCAGTTCTGGGAACGGTCCATATAGACTCTCTCGTATGCCTGGAGTTAGAAATACAGCAATTGAAACACGTGCAACTTCCTCAGGGTTTGCCAATACTCTATGCTCCACACTTTTGTATTCACCGTTTGACATCATCTGCGAAATTGGATAATACTAATATAAAAATATTATTTTGATTAATAATAATGATTACCATGAGAGAATCGTAAATTGTAAAGGTGGCAAAATCGGCAAGTTTGGTAGCTGGTACATGTTACGGTCAAAATTTAGTAAGGGTCGTGTTGCTGATCCCAAACACATTTTGTCCAAATTCCTGAAGAATTTCGTAAATCAAAATAGCATTTCATAAATGATTACATTTATATCATTAATATGCTAATTTTCTAAATAAAACTGTATAGATGGCTTTGTTCATTAGAAACACACTTTGGGCGACTTTCCTCACGTTTGGCTAGGGTTTTATAAGAGTTAAGCATTTATCCAGTTATTCAGGCTCGAATCGACTTGAGCTTGTCCACTCAAGTTTCATTGAGTTTGAGCACGAGTACAAAGGCTTAAAATTTATAAGAAGACAAGCTCGGGCTTACAAGAACTCCACTCAAATTAGAATCGAGCTTCTCGAGCCATTTATTATGTATAATTGGGATAATGGTCTGAAAATTAATTTGACACTTATTCCTTTAGTTTGCATCAAACTAACTTTTTTTAACTATATAATGTACAAACTTTTAATTTGTTATATTGTGTGTATTCCTACTGGTAAAGTTACCCGTGATGAAACACACAATACAAAAAATCAAATGTTCTTATACTAACACTACAACATTGACTGCAATTGGAGGCGACTATTTGAAGCTTTCGGCGGGGACATGTCCCCGCCAATAACTTTCAATCAGCAAACAAACAAGTGTCAAGTTGGATAGATTTTATTACGATTATCCCTATGTTATTTACTATTTTATATGGTGCACTTAAGCCGACTTTTAAAGATAAGCATGACGCGGATCGAGACATCCATAATGCCACCTTTAATAAATAACATTCAAAATACAAAAACAAAGATAGATAACATAGAAGTACCTGAAGCAGATCACCTATGTTGATAACAATGGCACCAGGAACTGCCTCAACAGCAGCCCAGTCTTCACCACATTTGACCTGCAATAATCCTCCAACCTCATTTTGCACCAGCACGGTTAACACCCCCGGGTCGGTGTGTGAGGATATTCCCAATGTGAGATCGGGCTGTGGACACGGGGGGTAATAATGGGATACACTAGCTCTCCCTTCCAAACACGACAACTCCTTCAACTTGTCACTTTTTACACCCAATCCTTCACATAAAATTGACATCAACTCATCTCCTAAACCCACCACCGCCTTGTCCCAATCCTTAAGTGCCTCCCTACACATCTCCGGAACCGTCTCCCAATCTGGCTTGATGGGTGCGATCCTCACCTGCACAGCCATAAACATCCCGTTCTGACATTATTTTTAGACATCTAACACATTACAAGATGTTTTTCTATAGGGCAAAATAAAGTAAATCGTTACCGACTCTGCGTTTATTTTAGGTAAGAGCAAAATGTCTAAAATACCCATGCTAAATCAGTTAATCAAACTATTAGGTACTATTTGATCATGGGACAGGTTGTTTATGTAACGGGTTCTGGTTGAGAGTACTTGACACAGGTCGAATTAAAGGAGTCAAAAAAGAGTCACCATGGGTTGGGTTGACCCCACAAACACGTTTTAAATTTATTTTATAAATAATGAATGTGTATGACTACAAAAACCATAGTATTATTAACAAATATTAATCTTTGTCACCACTCACCACTAAGTTCTAGGAGGTTGTATGCTTTAAAATCGGCTTTGGGCGACCCTGTTTGACCAGTTTCCCTATACGTTTCCTTATAAATTACTGTACTTGTTTGTTTCACCCAATTGAGATCAAAGACAACCCAACTCAACCCATTCATATGTACTCTGAGTCAAAATTGTCACCACTAAGTGCTACGAAGAACTTGATTTAGGTAGTAGCACAACTCTTGATGAAAGTAGCACATAACTAATAAGTTTCAATCTATATGATTCATGTTAAATCCTAACCCAATCAATCATTATAATCAATAATTCCAGGCGGTAATGAAAATCCACAAATATATCCTGTCTCACATATTCATCGAATGCTCAAATATTTAAGCAAGGATATAGAATGCATTAATTCATGCATTCTATGGTTTCTAAATAAGCCATTCTTTACGGAAATCATAAATATTTTCACTTTATTAATCATCACAACTAAGCCATTCTTTATGGGAAAAAAAAATAAAAGAATAACATGCTATATACCCAAAACTTATCTAAAACCCTTCATTTTCTAAAACCACATTATATTCCAACAATCTTACAACTCCATTAGTCGTATTTAAGAGTGAAAGAAATAAAAACACAATAAAGCAGGAATGTTAATGGTTTGCATGGGTGTTTGGCATTGTGTTTTTAAAGTGATAATCAAAAGTAATAATCAACTAGCGTTGTGTGATTACAAGTTATGAGAGGTAAAATGATACTAAAGGTATCTGGAGCTTAATTCAGCGTCACAATTGTGATAGAGAGTTGTATGGATGTGTTTGGAAAACTAGATGGACTTTTATATCTAAAAATAACATCAAATTTCACACAAGTAAGACTTAAAATCTTGCTTGGTGCAAACAACCTTATAGTGGCCACGCCAACCTCCCTGAAGAGGCCGGAGTGCTTTACCCGGATTAAGTCTTTGTGGCAATGGACTCTAACCCTATGGATTAGTCACCCAAAAGGTCGGAAACCTTAATATCGTTTCAAATTAAGGGCCCGTTTGGTTTGTAGATGGGTTTAGATTAGAATTTAGATTTAAATGTAAAGTTGTAGATTAGGATTAGGATTTAGATTTGATTATGAGAGAGAAAATAATATTTAAAGATATATATTATATATTGAAATACAATTAAAAAATATTTTTGTTAATAATAATATGATAGAAATAAAAATATGTTGTTTTATAATGTAAATAAAAAGAAAAAGACAAAAAAATATGTGGAGAAAAACCATACATGGTCCCACATTGTCATAAAACCCACTAACCCCCTAACTTTCTACATCCCCAAATATTTATCTTAAAAGTCCAAACCTAAGTCCTATAAACACAACCAAACATGTGTTTTGCATTAATTAAATCCTAAACCCACAAAAACCCCACATACCAAACGGGCCCTAAAACCTTAATACCAGTACCTTTCATTTTAAAGAGGCTTTTTCTAAGTGGTAGCTTTTATCTTTTTATAAAAAGCTTAACCTTTAATAAGTTTGCACTAATCAGATTGTCACAATCATTTTTTAATCACTTCTACAACATGTTCTTCATTTCACATCATTAACAACAACAAATATAACTAAGACACATATAATCACAAAACTAAGAGTATCTATCAAACTTGCAGCCTTGGACTGAAAAACATATTTTCTTGGGGTGTTTAGATTTGCTTATTTTCTTGGCTCATCAGCGTACTGAGATTTGGAAAAGTCGATCAACTCACTTTTTTCAGCTTATCAACTTGACCTTATGGACTTATTCATGGGCAGACCCAAGGGGGTTCCCGGGGGTTCACAGGAACTGATAGATTTTGCCCTGTAGTTTATTTATTATTATTTTTTTTTTTCAAAAGTCCCGATTTTTTCGAAATAAACTTGGTTCTCAATATTTGTGTCAAATGTGGTGTTTGGTTAGGCTATTCCTGTTCACTTATAGACGGTCCGCCCCTTTACTTATTGCAAGTCCATAAACTAAAGCTGAAAAAGTTAAGTTTATCCGTTTTACCAAATTAGTTTCAATAAAGCTGATAAGCCCAGAAAATAAGATATTATTAACAAATATTAATCTTTGTCACCACTCACCACTAAGTTCTAGGAGGTTGTATGCTTTAAAATCGGCTTTGGGCGACCCTGTTTGACCAGTTTCCCTATACGTTTCCTTATAAATTACTGTACTTGTTTGTTTCACCCAATTGAGATCAAAGACAACCCAACTCAACCCATTCATATGTACTCTGAGTCAAAATTGTCACCACTAAGTGCTACGAAGAACTTGATTTGGGTAGTAGCACAACTCTTGATGAAAGTAGCACATAACTAATAAGTTTCAATCTATATGATTCATGTTAAATCCTAACCCAATCAATCATTATAATCAATAATTCCAGACGGTAATGAAAATCCACAAATATATCCTGTCTCACATATTCATCGAATGCTAAAATATTTAAGCAAGGATATAGAATGCATTAATTCATGCATTCTATGGTTTATAAATAAGCCATTCTTTACAGAAATCATAAATATTTTCACTTTATTAATCATCACAACTAAGCCGTTCTTTATGGGGAAAAAAAATAAAAGAATAACATGCTATATACCCAAACTTATCTAAAACCCTTCATTTTCTAAAACCACATTATATTTCAACAATCTTAAAACTCCATTAGTCGTACTTAAGAGTGAAAGAAATAGAAACACAATAAAGCAGGCATGTTAATGGTTTGCATGGGTGTTTGGCATTGTGTTTTTAAAGTGATAATCAAAAGTAATAATCAACTAGCGTTGTGTGATTACAAATTATGAGAGGTGAAATGATACTAAAGGTAGCTGGAGCTTAATTCAGCGTCACAGTTGTGATAGAGAGTTGTATGGATGTGTTTGGAAAACTAGACGGACTTTAATTTTATATCTAAATATAACATCACCACACAAGTAAGACTTAAAATCTTGCTTGGTGCAAACAACCCTATAGTGGCCACGCCAACCTCCCTGAAGAGGAGTGCTTTACCGGATTAAGTCTTTGTGGCAATGGACTCTAACCCTATGGATTAGTCACCCAAAAGGTCGGAAACCTTAATATCGTTTCAAATTAAAACCTTAATACGCAGTACCTTTCATTTTAAAGAGGCTTTTTCTAAGTGGTAGCTTTTATCTTTTTATAAAAAGCTTAACCTTTAATAAGTTTGCACTAATCAGATAGTCACAATCATTTTTTAATCACTTCTACAACATGTTCTTCATTTCACATCATTAACAACAACAAATATAACCAAGACACATATAATCACAAAACTAAACCTAAAGAGTATCTATCCAACTCGCAGCCTTCGACTGAAAAACATATTTGCTTAGGGTGTTTACATTTGCTTATTTTCTTGGCTCATCAGCGTACTGAGATTTGGAAAAGCCGATCAACTCACTTCTTTCAGCTTATCAACTTGACCTTATGGACCTATAAGGCGGACCCAAGTTCAAAAGTCCCATTTTTTCGAAATAAATTTGGTCCCCAATTTTTGTGTCAAATGTGGTGTTTAGTTAGTCTATTGAATTATCGTAAAAGAAATGTGAACTTGTTCACGTGTAGACTGATGGGTCCGCCCCTCTACTTATTGCAAGTCCATAAGGGTGGTGGCAGTGGGAGCGGCATGCCCATCGGCATGGGGCATACCGCCGGTGAACACCGTTGCCACCCCGGCGGTATGCTCCAACGGCATGGTCCAGCGGCAATATATGATTCGGAGGTATGGAACGCAATGGGTTGAAATAGAGCCGTTGGGGCTAGAAGACAAAAAAAAATTGGGAGGTATGAAAAAAGCATGTTTGCCACTAAAAAGGGGTTGGGAGGTATGAAAAAAGTATGAAATGGTTGGGATGAGGTGGAATGATATTATTGGTAGATTTGGGAGGTATGGTTTTTTTCGAAGTCATGACTGCCACCACCCTAAACTAGAGTTGAAAAAGGTACTATCAGTTTTTCAAAATTTCAATAAAGCTGATAAGCCTAGAAAATAAGTTAATCCAGACATCACCCTCATATATCAGAAAACCAAATTTCATCATTTCTATCAACTTATATAAAAAGTTAAAAAGCAAACCTGAAGAGTATCTCTCCAACTAGCAGCCTTTGAGTGAAACAAATCAAAGTTGGTAGAATAAACAGCACCCTTTTCAGCGTCCCTACTATAAAACCTCATCTTATACTCATTATCCATCTCAAAAAAATCTTTTATACCATTAATCACACTCTCAATCATCTGCACATCAACTCCATGATTCACTACCTGAAAAAAGCCAAGAGTTGACGACAGCTTTCTAACTTGCTCAACAACCTCAGACCTGTCTTGAGACATGTCGATGACAGGGACAGTTTGCATGTTTTTTTTAAGGTTGGTTTGTTTGCATGGGAGATTTTCTGGTGGTTGATGGAAGAAACGTGGGATGGTTTTTATGCCGGTGTCTAGGAGGCCTTTGCAACCTAGTTTTGATGAGTCGAATTCTTTGAGTTCGGTTTCACGGTCGTAGGTGTTTGCTTCGGTGGTTGGTGACGTCATGGTGACGGTTGTTACGGTGGTTTTTGAGATTGGAGTTTGGAGATGGTGGTGATTTAGTACTCGTAGTAGTTATGTTTAGTTGACCTTTTTAGATTGGATATATAAGTAAGCAATGTTTTGTTTATGGAAATGAATTGTTTATTATTGCTAAAATATACTACACAACATGTCCACTAGGCACTAGCTATCTAACCCGATGAATCATGGAAATTATCTAGCTAATAAACAATCATTAAGAACGCCAATTAACTATTGTGATTTGTTTGTAAAACTATATTTAACTAGTGATCACTTAACTCTTGTGTAAATATCCATTTACACTTCGTTAACTCTAACTTAGTAGGCTAATAATTTTAACCAAGCTAGGATATTTGTACTATCACTAGCCACGAATTGTATTGTTCATACTTTCGTGAATTAATCAGATAGATTAAGCATAATAAACAGATAGACGAGAGATCTATCAACAAACACAATAACTATTTATTTAAGAATCAATCAAACAGATCATGTTATTGCATAAATAAATTCATAACTAGGGAAACAATTAGGGTGTTTAGCCCATAAGTTTAGCAAACGATGAAACAATTGTGGGAAACTATAAGGGGAGTTGAATAGTTTACCGACTTGTTTTCTTTAGTTATAAAAATTTAGTTGATTTAAATTTAGATTCGATTGTCAATGAAATCAATCAACACCAATATGAACACAACACTATACTAACACAAATATGCAATAAGTAAGTAAGAGAAGAGATGGAAAGATCAAACCAAACAACGGAATTTATAGTGGTTCGGTCACGAAGCTCTTCTTCGCCCTACTCCACTCCCCAAGTATCCGACTCGAGAGTTCTAAGCACTATATCAACAAGACTCCCTTCAGGCGGAGAAAACCGTACAACGTCGCTTATGTTATTTTCCGACACTAAGCTAGATGTCGAGTACTAATCTTAGCTAGTACCAATCTACCAAGATCCACACGATCCTAACTTCTCACACGATCCTCACACAATCTACACGATCCTCTCAATCTATTCTTGATCCACTTGATCAACACTATATCTCACAAGACTCAAGAGATCCCCAAGATCTCAACAAGATCACAATGATCAACACACTAACTATGAAACACTAGTACACTTGATGTATGTCAAGATACAATCAAGTAAACAACTTGTAATGCAAGTGCACTACACTATGACACCAACACTTTGTATCTTCTTGATACTTTGTGTTCTTCTCTTGACTATTAGAGGTATGTAGGTGATCCTTGGTTGGATGAAAAAATCACTCTTTAAACAAAAGAAAACTAATTAATGATCAAAGGAGAGTTTAGGTGATTGAGGATATGATCAAAGAAAATTAAGTGTGTGAAAGGATGGCCAAAATCTGGGAAATGAAGTGGTATTTATAGGAAATCAAAATCTGGCTGTTATAGAAGGACGGCACCACTAATTGTCACACGGTACCATTAAATTTAGTGGTACCGTGCCAGACATAAACGCTCCAATTTTTGTCTTTAGTGGTGAAAGCTTATTTAGGAGAGTTTGGAGCTGATTTGGGTAAAAATATAGCTGTTGGGACTTTTGAATTAATTATCCCAAATAAAACATTTCATTTTATTTCAAAAAAAATTGTAAAATGTATTTTTGAAAAGAAAGTTTTGTCAAACTAAAAATGTGAAGTTCAAGACACAAATTCACTTCGTTGATCATTTGTCAAGTTGTAAATTTGTTTGTTCATACCTACAGTGATTAACATAGAAATCGGATATATCGACTAAAAACTTGTTTACGTTAATTTTGACGTAAGATGTTTTCACATTTTGTTATCATCAAAATATAGCGATATCGAAAGATGAGAATAACGTTTTTAGACATTATTTGCATCAACAACAATGATAACAACGATACACAAATTGAGTTCATAATGAATTCGATAAGCAAACCGACTTAAACAAGTGTTTATAATGATTCCTCCTTAGTCCTATGATGTTTGCAGCTTCTAAAATGGTAGAAATGACCTTAGGAAACATTGAAAATTGATTGGGGAAGTTGGGGTTAAAAATGGGTCGAGTTAGGGTTTGTTTAAATATAATTTTCCTAACCGCCATTACTATGACATAACAAACTAATTGGTTACGCCGTAACACTTCGATGGATTTTCAGGCTTAGCACAAAACATGAAAGTTGTAGATATCTCTTTCGTCTTTTCATGGCCACTCGATCACCTAAAAGGGAGTTCGTATCAAGAAGTTATGACTAACATACTACTAACTATAAAAGACATCACATAAACTTGATTTCAACTTTTGGTTTTGTTTCTTCACTTGATTCTTTTACGATACATCGATAGTCAACTTCTAATCACAAGTTTATCCTTCCATGAGTATTTCACCATATAAATCCTCTAATATACTTGAATTATTTGTATCATTTTTTTCTCGATTCATCATCCAATCTTGATTTCGTCATCTTGCATCATCTCTTGCATATTATGTCTTTTCGTCTAATGCTCTTTTTTAAGCCTAAAATGCAAATACAAAGTAATTAAGTATCAAATCTTAAATAAATGCGATAACAATGAACAATAAATATAGGATATTAAAATACAAATTATGTACTCATTTGATGTTATCATGTATTAAATTTATCATCCAACATTCCAACAATGATAATTTGTAAAAGAAAGTTTAAGTTGAGTGATTCTCAATTAGATAGTTATTGCGTGTCACTACAACATTTGGTTGTTTTGAAGAGGACTTTTTGAGCCTTTTGGCAAGGATAAGTCTTCACTAAAGGCTTTTGGCGAGGACATGCCATTGCCAAAAGCGAAACAATTTGGCGACGACTAGTAGCGAGGACAAGTCCCCAAAAGCATAAAAACAAGCATATAAGCATACAAAGCAGATTTCTTCTTCAAAACTTAATTGATAGAAAAATTTTCTATAATTACAGAATAGATTTTAAAAAGCAAAACGAAAAAAGACCTTTGTATCCATAATTTCTTCTTCAAAACTTCAAATTGATAGAAAAAGTTGCTTTGGAGCCAACATTGAAAGCTTGGTGACGCCCTTGCACGAATAAAAAAATTATATAGTCCTACAAAAAAAAAACATGGGCTTTAGACCATAGACATGTAAGATTTTAAGCAGTAGCACTTTGTGCTACTTTCTTTTCTACTTGGGCCAAATACAAGTCACTAAACCCAAACATCTTAAAGGCCAACAATTAGAATATGCTCGAGTATGTTATATTGTTATGCACGATTTGATTTAGTTAAAAGTAGAGGTGGCACGGGCAACGGGCTAAACGGGCACCAGGCTAAATGAGCACGGGCTAAACGGGCACCGGGCTAAACGGGCACGGGCCAAACGGGCGCATGTTATACAAATCGCTTTAGAAAAGACCCAAAGCGATGAAATAAATTCCTCAAACGTTACACCTTATTTATATTTAAAAAGTTAAATATATTACATCTATAAGTTTTTCTTTAAAAACAATTGTAATATTCTCCAATTGAGAGAAAACATGTGCCCGTTTGTGCCCATCTAACTTTTAGATGGGCAATATATGCCCATTTCAAAAAAAAAAGTGGGCTAAATGTGCCCCAATCTTTTACAAAATTTGCCAAAATTAGCCCATTGTTTTGATTTTGTGCACAAATTGCCACCACGTGATTTAGTTAAAAAAAAACTATTTAGGTATTAGATATATGATTTGAGGTACGTGTTTCGGTTTTTAGATGTGTTTTGTTTAGATCTTAACGTTTGTATTTTGGTTAAGATTTTAGGTTTCCAAAGTTTGATATTTAGTATTCGATCAGTCACCTGGATGTATTTAAGAAAGGTTCAAAATATGATTTTTGTGTTAGCTAATGATAGAAAAATACCATATGCAAACTAAGTGATGGAATAGAGTAACCATGGCTACCGACGTAGAAGCCATTTTCGTTGTAATATGTGACACTATCACTCATTTACAAACATGAGTACTAGCTTCAGAAAAATTATAATCATAAAATACTTGAAATTGTAAAGAGATATAAGTACAGTGATTAATATATAGTGTAGAGATCTAATAGGGTCAATTTTTCCTTGAGTTAATTGCATAAATCGTCCCTAAACTTTGGCCAGATTGCATGTTTCGTCCCAACCATTACGAAAGTGCAGAAACCGTCCCTGTGGGAAACCTTTGAGCAAATTTTGGTCCCTGGTTTTAACCGGCGTTAAGTGGATTTCGTTAGAATTTACACGTTAGCCCCTTTGGCTCGTGACAGTTGCAGCGTCCGTCCTTTAACTAACGGCCGTTTATAATTTTATATTTTCAATTTCTTTAAAGTTTTTTAATTTTTATATATATGCTTTTATAAAAAAAAAATACACGTTTTATATACATTTTTATACTCTTTTATATACGTATTTATATATGTTTTTAAATACGTTTTTATATACGTTTTTAAATAGTTTTTATATACTTTTTATATACATTATTACAAAAACGTTCTTATATACTTATTTATACGTTTTTATATATGCTTTTACATACATTTTTCTTTGTGATATATACGTTATTACAAAAACGTTCTTATATACGTTTTTATACATTTTTTATATACGACTATACGTTATTACAAAAACGTTCTTATATACTTATTTATACGTTTTTATATATGCTTTTATATACATTTTTCTGTGTGATATATACGTTATTACAAAAACGTTCTTATATACGTTTTTATACATTTTTATATACGTTATTACAAAAACGTTCTTATTATACGTTTTTATACACGTTATCATATACTCTTTTTATACATTTTTATATAAGTTTTTGTATACGTTTTTGTATACATTTTTGTATACGTTTTTGTATACGTTATTATAGACATTTTTGTATATGTTTTTTATACGTTTTTTTATATGTTTTTAAATACGTTAACATATACTTTTTGTACGTTTTATACAAGTTTGTATTACGTTTTTGTATACATTTTTATATACTTTTTATATATGTTTTTATATGCATTACTACAAAAACGTTCTTAAACACACTTTTATATACGTTTTATATATGTTATTATAGACGTTTTTTTATACGTTATTATATACTTTTTATATGCATTATTATATACTTTTTTATACATTTTTTTTATAAGTTTTTGTATATGTTTATAAATACGTTTTTAAATACATTTTTATATACTTTGTATATACGTTTAATATACTTTTTACAACGTATACAAAAAGGTATATAATAAAGTATATAAGAAAGTTTTTGTAATAATGTATATAAAAACACATTTAAAAAGTATATAAAGATGTATATAAAAACTTATACAAAAAGGTATATAATAACGTATACAAAAATGTATAGAAAACTTGTATAAAAACGTATAAAAAGTATATAATTACATATACAAAAACCTCTATAATAACGTATATAAAGACGTATATAAAAAGTATAAAATAACGTGTATAAAAATGTTAAAAGTGTGTATAAGAACGTTTTGTAGTAATGTATATAAAAACATATATAAAAACCTATACAAAAACGTATATAATAACGTATACAAAACTTGTTTAAAAACGCACAAAAAGTATATAATAACGTATTTAAAAACATATAAAAAAAATTATATAAAAACGTATACAAAAATGTCTATAATAACATATACAAAAATGTATACAAAAACTTATATAAAAACGTATAAAAAAAGTATATAATAACGTGTATAAAAACGTATATAAGAAAGTTTTCGTAATAACGTATATAACAAAGAAAAACGTACACAAAAGCGTATATAAAAATGTATAAATAAGTATATAAGAACGTTTTTGTAATAACGTATATAAAAAGTATTTAAAAACTACTTAAAAATGTATATAAAACGTTTTAAAAACATATATAAATACGTATATAAAAGAGTATGTAAACGTATTAAAACGTGTATTTTTGCTAAAAACATTGATGAGACGAAAAGTGTACCCGTTTTAAGGGGTCATTTAAGCCCTAATTCGAGTAAATGTGATCAAATATTGCCCTAAATCGTTCCTTTTGTCATTTTAGGTACTTTTGAGAAGAATTCTGGAAAACATGCAAATTTGGACGTTTTTGGAGCATAAAAGTGAAGAAAACGACAAAGTCTCAAAAGAAGCTGGAAAACCTTCCTGACGGCGTCAGAGTCACAAGGTGACACCGTCAGCCAACGTTGACAAAGGAGTAGAATCAGATTACACTAGACACCCTATGAAGAAAACAAGATGTTTACACCTGACGGCGTCAGGTGTTAGAGGAAGTAGGCCGTCAGGTGTAATGCTAAAGAGTGACGGCCCAGAGAACCCTAATGGCGGCGAGCTGACGGCGTCAGAACCCATAACCTGACGCCGTCAGAATGTAAAATCTATATATACTTTTCTATTTTTCATTCATTAGTGTGGAACTTTTGGTGCAAGTTTGGGAAAAACCCTAAAGACGAATTTGGCTGTATTTTCAAGGGTTTTTCACCCTTGAATCCTTCATGTTCAATTAAAGATAAGTCCTCACTTAAATTAATCAATATGTCTATGTGTTGGTTAATTATATCTTATGCTTGTCTTTCAATTAACATGCTAGGCTAGATTTTTCTTGTGTTTGCTTAGATCTAATGAAACCTAACTATTAATTATTGGTTGATTGGTGTGTTATTACTTTTTTGGGATGAATGTTTCATCAATGTTAGGCTTAAGAAAACTGGCAATACTCCTATATGGTAACATGCTTGAACGTCTTAAGAAACATGTAACTAAGGCATACTAGGTTATTAAGGTAGTATTTAACGCATGAGCCACTGTTTACAATCCCTATGATTATGTGTACGCATAGTTGTAGGAGGAGATAAGAGCTCATAGAATTGGGGAGATATGTACGCCACCCCATGAATTGTTAAGGAATACACCCGTCATCCACGCAAGTAATACATATACCAATTAACCGGTAAAAGATAGTTAGAGAGTAAGGAAATCTAAGTAAACACATTTGTCTCCATATAAGTTTTCACAACCACAATAGTTTAGTAATTGTTTGAGTCAAATGCTTGTATCAAGTCATAATGATATTTTGCAGGAATTCCAGGAAGTAAGGTATAGTTTTTCCAAAAATTTTCCAGAAACTTAACATGAGAATTCTGTCAGATCATTTCTGACGGCGTCAGGCATTACAACCTGACGGCGTCAGGCAGTAATTTTCTGCAATTTTTGAAAGTTTTGTTTTTCTTCTGGAAACCTAAAAAGTTTTGTTAATTCTCTAACTTATAATCTCCAAGAATTCTGCAAAAATATTCATTCCACAAGCATTATATCCTATTATAGATTATACTGCCGATTTTATGCGAGGTTGGCATTTTTCTTTTTTCAGGTTAACAGGTTATTTTAGACAAGAAGATGATTTATATTTTGGAAGGGAAGCTTTGAGCGTTCATCTTTCTTGGAAGAAGATCTAACCATGTTACCTCACTATCCACATCAAACGAATCCGAGGAGTATTTGATTTCATTCTTTCATTTTATTTACTTTTACATCTTCTATTTGAACATTGGGGACAATGTTCGGTTTAAGTGTAAGGGGGGTAAATGAAGACACCTTAGAGAATACAATTGCGCTTGATTTTTGTTTGTTTGATAGTAAATTTGTAATAAAACCGAGAGAAATATTTGTTAGGGCAATTTTAGCGCCAATTTAAAATTTTTTACAAAATTTAGAAGTGAAACCTTGGTCTTAATAAGCGTCTCATGGATAGGAAATTATATGACTAGCACAAAACCGTACCACTAAAAAATTTTCCACCCCAAATATGTAAGGTTCGCCCCTAGAATTGGTAGGAAAAGCATTCATTTTTTATGCTATGATGTGTGTACCGGTAGCACTTAGATTCTAGAACTTGCATTAGGACCATCTCAAATCCACAAGTGAGACTACATTCGTGTAGTTAGATCTACTACATGATAAGAGGCATTAGGATTAACCCATTGTTTTTACACCCGTGTTTTTGTTATAATTACATTGACTTCATTGGTCAAGTAATTCTCCCACACCCTTTGCGATGTACCCATTTTTGGTGCACGATACCCCTAGTACACCCCTCCGAGCCTATCTTTTCGTTTCGACCTTTGAGCATCTTACTCAAAGTGAGAATTTGTTACACCCACTTAAATGTATACCCAAATCGCCTTAGCGTACCTTGTATGCACTCACCTTTAGTGCATTATTGTGACAACATTTGTTAAACCCTTTGTTAATTATCTAATCGATTACATGATTGCTAAGTCGAGTCATATCCTTGTACATATTGTTTTGGGACGATTGGGACTCATGGGTAAAGTATTAGTGTAATGGAGTAATGGGGAAAAACAACATTATTACCCCCATATGTGCTAAATATTTTAAAAGTACTCAAAATTTTTCAATTATCTTAATTCGAGTCATTAGAATAGTTAATTGTAAAGTTATGTAAAAATTCAAGTGTAAGGGGAGAACCGAGGCCCCTATGATGTATTATTTTGGATGGTAGGGTAAGAGTGTATGAAAAAAAAAATCGAAAAATCAAGAAAAATACAAAAAAATTAGAAAAAGAAAAGTAGAAAAAAATATACGGACTACCATCCCGTTTCTTTTATGTTTTTTTATGTTTTTGTTATTTTGTTTTTAGCTCAAGATTGAGTCGAGTCTTGGCTTAGCAACATTGTATAGTGCATGTATTTGATCATGATAATTAACTTGCCACCATTAAAATATCCTTATTCCAACCAAACCGTGTTTATCATATCCCTATACCTTACGTTACAACCCTTTGGAAAGCCCTCTTTGATAGTTTATCTTAGGTGCTTACGCCTAGTGGAGGAGTAATTGATCCTCTCCCAAGCTTATGGTAATCTATTTGCTATGACAGGTAGTGAGAGATATTTTCCGTTTTCATTTATGAGATATAATTCTATGACACTTGAGAGATGAGAGTATCCAAACACTATTTGTGAGGTGCTAGTGTATGATATCCGTGCTTATTATGATTAGGGTCGAATATCTATTTGTTGTAATTACTTTTATATTTGTGTTAAATGACCCCTAACTCATATTTTGATTGGAATAAAAGCTCATTTGCTTGAGGACAAACAAATCCCAAGTGTCAGGGTATTTGATGAGACGAAAAGTGTACCCGTTTTAAGGGGTCATTTAAGCCCTAATTCGAGTAAATGTGATCAAATATTGCCCTAAATCGTTCCTTTTGTCATTTTAGGTACTTTTGAGAAGAATTCTGGAAAACATGCAAATTTGGACGTTTTTGGAGCATAAAAGTGAAGAAAACGACAAAGTCTCAAAAGAAGCTGGAAAACCTTCCTGACG
>LBNU01019582.1:76372-95879 GCA_014162995.1 Artemisia annua
ATATATATATATATATATATATATATATATATATATATATATATATATATATATATATATATATCAAAAAACTTTAAAGAAATCAAAAATATAAAATTATAAACGGTCGTTAGTTAAAGGACGGACACTGCAACTGTCGCGAGCCAAAGGGGCTAACGTGTAAATTCTAACGAAATCCACTTAACGCCGGTAAAAACCATGGACCAAAATTTGCTCAAAGGTTTCCCACAGGGACTGTTTCTGCACTTTCGAAATGGTTGAGATGAAACATGCAATCTGGCCAAAGTTCAGGGACGATTTATGCAATTAACTCTTTTTCCTTTTTAAAAAAGTACAATAATAACATTTTATATGAGAAAATTTCTTTTAAATACTAGTATGTTTTTACATACTGAAAAACAAAGTAAGCCACTCACTTTTAAAATAAATAAATAAATAAAGCGGATTAATGCATATTTTAACTATAACCCACTTTCACCCTCATTTTTTAAAATTTACGTATCTCAAGAACCATATATAGTTAACTTACATAATTTACACCATCATGACTAGGGCTGTAAACGACCCGGACGAACATGAACGGAGCCTTGTTCATGTTCGTTCATTTAATTTTAACCGGACAAATAAACGAACACGAACATTTAAATGGACGAATTTTCTTGTTCATGTTCGTTTATTAAGAAAATGAGTTGTTCATGTTCGTTTATGTTCGTTCATTAAGACATTAAACGAACGCTAAACGATCAAACATATATGAACATAGACAAATAGACATAAACCTTATTAAATTATGCACAATATATTGTTTTATAATTGTTGTTTTGTTTAAACAAACTAATTTTAAAATTATACAATTAAAATGTATGATATAGGAACATAAATAAATAAATGAACCTAAACGAACATTAATGAACGCATAATCGGACGTTCACGAACATAAATGAACGGACGCGACTTTTGTTTATGTTCGTTCATTTAACTAAACGAACGTAAAATATTGTTCATGTTCGTTCATTTAATAAATAAACGAACACGAACGAACTTTTTACCGAACGGTTAATGAAATGTTCACTGAACGTTCAGTTCGTTTACAGCCCTAATCATGACGAAAATATATAAAAGTGTCACTCTATTGACAGATAATTAAATGTTTGTCGTAATCGTGTAATTTGTTTCATTTAATGATTAACGATTTTTGAGATATATTATTCTAAAAAAAAGGGAGAAAGTAATTTTAATTAAAAGGAAGATATTATTATAACTTACGACGGACATAAGCGGGTATTTCTTTTGACACAAAAATAAATGACGGAATTGCTTAGCTTATTTCCATTATTTTTTTATGTTTTTAATCATCTCTAAAATAACTCGTCTCTTACGTTTTTCTTTCAACATATGTTTTTGGTTTAAAGATAATTATTTTAAGCCGAAAGAAGCGATCAATTATTCCGACATAAAATCTCGTCCGACGGTTCTAAAATACACTTTTGTTATTATGTTTACTCCTTTATTATAATCAATGTTTTGTATAAACCAACCATTAAAACAAAACGTAAAATGTCTACTATTGACATTTGAAGTATAGTTTTGTTCATGTGGATCAAATTTGGTTGGTTCGTAGGTGTTTAGTCTTTTTGGTAGGTGTTGCTTGTACGCTGTTGTTTTAGGATGTTTAGATGTGGTTGTTTAAAACGTGGTGTCTGTTTGTTGGGTGTTCTCCTTACGGAGATATCTTTGGGTATTGTTTTATGTCTTCTATCGTTCAGCTTTTTGCTAGTTTTCATAAATAAAAAAAATAAGGCGTTTGAAAAGGAGATAAAAAACAAAAAAGAGAAAAAGAAAACGTAACGCAATAAAAAACATTCATGGCCATATATCTTCAAAACTTAACTATTAAACCACCATCATATATCTTCATCTCCAATCTCACAAACCACCGTACAACCGTCACCATGGCGTCACTCACCACTGAAAACAACCACTACGACCGTGAAACCGAACTCAAACAATTCGACTCATCAAAACTCGGTGTCAAAGGACTCCTAGACACCGGCATAAAAACCATCCCACGTATCTTCCATCAACCACCAGAAAATCTCCCATGCACACAAACCAACCTTAAAAAAAACATGCAAACTGTCCCTGTCATCGACATGTCTCAAGACAGGTCCGAGGTTGTTGAGCAAGTTAGAAAGCTGTCGTCAACTCTTGGCTTTTTTCAGATAGTCAACCATGGAGTTGATGTAAAGATGATCGAGAGTGTTGTTAATGATGTTAAGAATTTTTTTGAGATGGATGATGAATATAAAATGAGGTTTTATAGTAGGGAGATTGGAAAAGGTGCTGCTTATTCTACTAACTTTGATTTGTTTCATTCTAAAGCTGCTAGTTGGAGAGATACTCTTCAGGTTTGTCTTTTATACTGTATATATTTTGTTGAACGCCGGTTGTCTCACAATATATACGCCACAAATTTATGTAACATGTCTTAAGCTGGAATTTAACCGGTTTTATATTATAAGCTAATTGATAGAAATGAGGAATTTGCTTTTGTGATATGTTTAGGTTATTTGCATCCCTTTTTGGACAAGTGTTACCCCCTTTTTTTTAGTTTTTTATTTTTTATAATTTTGTTTATATTAAAAAACTATAAAACTGAAAGTACGGAACATAAAGTATAAAGTTTAGTAAGTTAAAAGTATAAAACTGACAGAAAATACAGAACAAAAACTGATAAAAAAACTATGTTGCACTGTAAACAGAGTGGGTCAAGGGTGAAGGATGTAAAAAGTACCATAAAGGGTGTGCAGGTGTACCAATAACACAACCCTTTCTGATATTTTAGGGGGTGTGCAGGTAACCACACCTTTTATCAGCTTGTAAGTTTATGGACTTTAATAAGTTCATAGAGTCCACAACATAAGCTAATCCAAACACCCTTTGAGCAGTCGATGAGCTCTCTTTTATCATCTTATGAGCTTATGGACTTTTAACGTCAAGTTGATAAGCTGAAAAAAGTGTGGTTATTGGGTATTTGGGTTTTCCAAATTTCAATATGCCGATGAGCCTAGAAAATAAGCTAATCCAAACACCCATGAAACACGTGTTTTATAAATTAGGGAATGTTTGGGTGTGGGATATGTAGTGCAAAACTTGTTTTGAACTTTTGATTAATAAAATTACCCAAATACCTTATGATTTAATTTGTATTGAGTTTTATTTGTGTGTACTTTTATGTTATACGTCACAGATTCAATGAATAAAGTATTCTATATATATACATATTTGTTTTTTAATGGTTTGAACATTCGATTAATATTGGAGACAGTGGGATAGGGTTATACGCTGCACTTTTCATTATGAAAAGGAATTATTGATGATATTATTTTTGATTAACTTGCTTTTAGGATTAACATTTAGACTGAACCTTATTAGTTATGTGCTTCCCCCCAAGAGTTGTGCTACTACCCAAATCAAATTCTATCTAGTACTTAGTGGTGACAATTTTGACTCGTTTCAATCTGGATGGATCGAGTTGGGTTGTGTTTTATCTGATATAGTCAAAAGATTAATCAGCAAAAAGGGAAATTGTGAAACAGGGCTATCCAAAACCTCCTAGCACTTAGTGGTAACAAAGATTAATACTTATGTGTTTGGTGATAACCTATTTGTGGGTGAACCCAAACCAAGGTGACCCATTTAGACCCGAACAAAACTCGGCCTGTATCAAGTACATTGAACCAGAACCCGTTACACAGACAACCTGTCTGGCGATCATGTAGTACCTAATAGTTAGATCAACTGACTTAGCATGGGTATTTTAGACAATTTGCTCTTACTGAATATAAAGGCAGAGTCAGTTGCAATTTACATAATTGTACCCTCTAGGCAATAATCTTGTAATGCATTAGATGCCTAAAAGTAATGCCATATTGTGGGGTTTTAAATCATGCTCCAGACCCAACATTCAGAACCGGATAATTATGGCTGTACAGGTGAGGATGTCACCCATCGAGCCAGATTGGGAGGCGGTTCCGGAGATGTGTAGGCAGGCACTGAAGGATTGGGACAAGGCGGTGGTGAGTTTAGGAGAAGAGTTGATGTCGATTTTATGTGAAGGATTGGGAGTAAAAAGTGACAAGTTGAAGGAGTTGACGTGTTTGGAAGGGAGAGTAAGTGCATCCCATTACTACCCTCAGTGTCCACAACCAGAGCTCACGTTGGGGCTAACTCCACACACCGATCCGGGGGTGTTAACCGTGCTGGTGCAAAATGAGGTTGGAGGATTATTGCATGTCAAATGTGGTGAAGACTGGGCTGCTGTCGAGGCAGTTCCTGGTGCCATTGTTATCAACATAGGTGATCTGCTTCAGGTACTTCTATGTTTTCTATTTTGTTTTTGTATTTCTAATGTTATTTATTAAAAGTGGCAATCTTAATGTATCCATTTATGGACATGTCGATCCACGGTATGCTTATCTTTAAAAGCTCGACTTAAGTGCAACATATAAAATGGTAAATTACATAGGGATATTCGTAATAAAATATATCCAACTTGACACATATTCGTTTATTATGTACTGAATTTTTTTTTTTCTTCTATTTAATATAAGAAAACTTGATTCTCTGTATTGTGTGTGTCAGCACGGGTAACTTTACCGGTAAGGATGCACACAATGACACAATATAACAAATTAAAAGTTTATACAATCAATAGGTAAAAAAAAATAGTTTGATGCAAACCAAAGGAATAAGTGTCAAGTTGAATACATTTTCATACCATTATATTATCTCAATTATATATAGCAAATGGCTCGAGAAGCGCGATACTAAATTGAGCGGAGTTCTTGTAAGCCCGAGTTTGTCTAAGTTTTAAAGTTTTTGTACTCGAGCTGAAACTCGATAAAACTTGAGTGGACAAGCTCAAGTCGATTCGAGCTTGAATAAATGGATAAATGCTCGAATCTTATCAAACCCTAGCCAAATGTGGCGAAAGTCACCCAGTGTATTTTTAATGAACAAATCCATCTATAAAGTTCTATTTAGAAAATTAGCATATTAAGGAATAAATGTAATCATTAATGACAAGATATATTGATTTATGAAATTCCTCAAGAATTTGGCAATTTTGCCACCTTTACTATTTACGATTCTCTCATGGGAATCATTATTATTAGTCAAAATAATATTTTTACATTAGTATATCCAATTTCGCAGATGATTTCAAACGGTGAATACAAAAGTGTGGAGCATAGAGTATTGGCAAACCCTGAAGAAGTTGCACGTGTCTCAGTTGCTGTATTTCTCAATCCAAGCATACGTGAGAAACTATACGGACCATTCCCAGAGCTGATATCTGCTGAGAAACCCGCGGTTTACAAGGAGTTTACATATTCTGACTACATGAGAAGGTTTTTCACTAAAGAGCTTGATGGAAAAACATTAACCAATTTCTACAGAATTGATAACACAGAGGGCTGATGTATTGTACATTGAATGATTGAATGTAAAATATGAAGTGTATGAAATTGCATAGAATAAAAGACAGTGATACAATCTTTACATGAATTAAGCTGTTACTTTTGATATGAAGAACTGGATAACCTGATGGGTCATCTTGGTCTCTGCTCTCATCTCCAACAATTACCATTTACCAACCATTTTTTGATGCATTACACTAACTGAGTTGTACCAAAGAGAGTACAACGTTCATGATGCAACTACGCGCCAATGACGATGGAACTGACATGATTACAAGAAATGATTGACATATCTAAAAATATGTTTATTTCATTTAAATTTTGACTCGTTTCTTAAAAGAATATTCAAGTAGTGAGCATGCTCGATATGATTATAGAAAGTATATAATCACAACTATTTAACTTTTTGTACGAGATGGCTAAAATTATTTAAACGTGATTAAGGAAAAATCTTCTTAATCTGTTAATCATAACCATCAATCCATTAGATAGCATTCATTGTATTACAAGTTATATGTCCTGTGCACGCACATGGTTTACACATTAATCTATTTCATTTTAATTTTTTAGTTTAATATATGGCATATCAGAATTTAGAATTTAGCAGCATTTAATATTTTGTAACTGTGATGTTACACACATGGTGTTACAACTAAAAATGCCCCAACTAATAATTATATTTTACGAGTAACTAAATTTATTTGGTGTGTACTTTTAAACCATCCTTTCATTTCTATACTTACAATTAAATTATTATCGTTATCCGTATTCTAGTTTTTTACGACCTAGTAGAATAAGAATGTCATCCTAGTTTAGGAGACGATATTTTTTTTTGTTAACGTTTTTCTCGCATAACCCAGTTCAGCTAGGTTTTTAGCGAGCGATCCCAAGATTGCAATGTGTAGAGATTGAAATTGAGTTTCTATCAAAAAAATCTTATTAATTTGGCATCATGATATCATTTTACATATTTCTTATAAAAATTTAACATGGAAAAGTTTC
This sequence comes from Artemisia annua, assembly GCA_014162995.1. Lineage (NCBI taxonomy): Eukaryota > Viridiplantae > Streptophyta > Magnoliopsida > Asterales > Asteraceae > Artemisia > Artemisia annua. Next base: position 82,855 of record LBNU01019582.1, read on the forward strand.
TATCACTCTAATTATCTTGCGAATACCTTAACTCATGAGCTTATAAGAAAATAGGTCTATGTTCTAGCTTATGTGAACTCATGAAATATTGAAATATGATAGGAGGATGATCCACCATGCGAGATGTTTGCCAATATTTAACTTCGAGAGTTGCATTTGATTGTGACACGGTGAGACTACTAAACGTAGTTTTCTTTTTTAAATCGCAATTTGTTGTTGAATGTGTAGATGCAAATTTCTTTTCAAACCACATTTGAGTGTACACATTAACTTCAAGTCCTTAGCTTAGTTAAACCACAATTTCTGGTAATGTCTCTATTTCTCCATTTTTAGAAACTATCTTCAACAATGTTTTCTTTCAACATTTATTTCTAATAATATATGTGCTACAAAAACCTATATTTCAAAAAACGATTAACCCGACTTAATTTGTAACTATACATTACTTTAGCTTAAATAGCTTAAATAGATTGAAATGATAAATTATTTGTTTGAAAGAGGCGTAAAGTGTCTCTAATAGTAATAAAAATTTCCAACAATTATAGAAAAGTTTAAAAAAAAATCAAATTGTTAGAAAACTTTTCTACAATAACAGAGAAGTTAAAACAAAAAAAGTAATAATTAAAAAAAAATGAAGAAAAACAAGAAAAATCATTTGTGTACATAACATAGAAGATTTTTAGAAGAAAAACTAAAAAAAAAAAAATAATAATAAAAAAAAAAATGAGAAAGATTTCTAGCCACACATTTCAAATAAGAGAGAGAATTTTAAGGGGATGTGCATCTTTTATAGGTGCATCTGAAATGTATAGTTCGTTTTTTTTTTACTATATATATATAGTCCTATAAGAAAACATGGGCTGTGGAGCTTAGACATGTAAGATTGTAAGCACTTTGTGCTAGTTTCTTTTCTACTTGGGCCAAATATAAGTCTCTCAAAACCGAACATATCAAAGGCCAACAATTAGAATATACCCGGGCCAACAAATGTTTAATACCAATCCTGGACCACACACCCACTGAATTCAACAATTACACAAGTTGGTGATAAAGACTATATTAGATACAATTAGGGCCGAGCATAATAGATTGTGGACCGGATCAAACCGAGAAACCGGACCAAATGGACTGACCGAATTGGACCGAACATATTTCGGTCTGGTCCTCGGTCCACCCTTTTCGTCATATTCGGTCTTTGGTCCGGTCCGATCTGGTTCGATCTTAGGCAAAATCGGACATCATGCTTTGTTGAAGCAGACCAAACTGACGAGCCAGACCGGACAGACCTGGTCCGGTCCTCGGTCTAATATTTTTTGCCAAATCAGTTTTCGATTCGGTCCGGTTTTCAGACCATGCACAGCCTAACAACATGGTGTTCTAAAACCTTGCCTTAAATCGATAAATGTTGTTTCTATCGAACTAAGTCGACAAAATCAAATAAATATTCATAAAATTCTTGTCATATTGACTTTATTCTCAATCATCGACCTACCTTTACATGTCTACTATCAATGCCTTAAAGTTCATTTAAATTGATTGCTAAATAACGGAAAGAATGTGAAGCCACGTACCAACAATAAGAAACATATGATTACAATAGCGTGTACGTACTTGTTAGTTCGGCTCAACTTTCTAGTCTACTTTGAAAGACGTGTGAGATAATATGTGGTATATAGATGTGTACAAAAGAAGGTGGTGATCAAGAAACGGTTTACGTTTATAGATAACGTTAAAATTTTGGCTTTAACAAAAAAAGATGTGAGTTATTGTTTGGAAAAATGAGAGTTTTGATCTTCATTAAAATTCGACATCCAAACATCTTTTTTTCAAATCTCTACAAGTTATAAAGCATGCATAATTTTCTTTAAACTTAAAATTTTTAAATTTGAGAAATGTGTAACACCTAATAATAACTCTTAGAAAACAAGTTTAAATGGCAAAACTTTTTATAATCAGGAGACACTTGATATTCCGTTTCAAATATGATCAATATGTCAATTTTTTAAATGACAACTTTTTAATTTTGGTCCAATTTCTATATGTTTTTCAATTGCTATACATGGTTATCCTTCATTTTGATTAATTATTTCACGTTTTATGCATAAATGTTACACGAAACACATAACCACAATATCACAATTATGACTGTTTGCCGCTAGAAAATCTTGTTGCTATATATGCACGGGTACTCGCCTAGTATCATTAAGTCGACATAGTAATAATAGTTATATACTTGAACACGGAAATGATAACTTTCATACATATTAGGTATGATTGTTGAATGGACTTTTATGGAACAGCAATACTTGCATAAATATAGTAACATGTGAGAAAGAAGTGTCGAACTCTATTTATGTCTCTTTCCTGAACCCCATTATAAAACCCTCCATCATTCTCTTTTTTATTATCCAGTTTCCTTCATATATCTTTCTCTTAACAAATTAACACCTATCCTCGTCACCCGTTTATATATAGTTAAGCAAACCGTTGATAAATGGCTGCAAAATCCGGGATTGAAGGTATTATAAATAGTTATTGATCTTACTTTACATTCGATTTCGTACTTTTAGGTGAATTTATGATATGTAAACGATATGATTATATGAATGCAGCAATCGACAATGACCAAAATGTGATGCGATTACATGCAGCCTTCTTTGATCGTAACAATGATGGTGTTGTTTACCCTTGGGAAACTTACCAAGGTTAATGGTCTAAGTTGCTTACACAACTCTCTTAATCATATTTATAAACTACTTATTAATTGGATAACCGATTTAAAACTTGTTATATATCTCTTAAATCTCGAATGTTGTTTCTTTATTATAGGAATTCGAGCAATTGGTGGTGGTTTTCTCGTATCTTTAGCAGGTGGAATCTTAATTAATCTTGGTCTTAGTGGCCTTACCCGTCCGGTATGTACTTGATCTATAGAAATTTCTGTGTAAATATATGTTTTCAAATGTTTCATAATTTGTATGGTTAATATATTTATGTACTCCGTATCATATTCAAATCAGTTGTTACATGTACGTGGTGCATATATACCCTAAAAACAAGAGAATTTTCCCTAGATTCTATTATTTCTCAACACATTAGGTAGATTAGTGAAAGTAGTGTTTAATATAATTGTTAAATCCCAAAATAATTCATACGAAGTCAAGAAAATGGTGTAATAAGATTGCCAAGGTTGTTCTTGGTTTTAACAGGCCGGGAAAGTGGTTTCCTAATCTGCTCTTCCCAATCGAGCTTGAAAACATAACCTTGGCAAAGCATGGTAGCGACTCTGACACCTACGACAGGAGTGGAAGGTATCTCTTCGAATATATTCACTCGCCATCTAAATTTTTCTCGCACATTGATTAGAAAAGTCACTTAAGACACTTACATTTCATGTTTAAGGTTTGTTCCTTCCAAGTTTGAGGAGATATTTAGCAAGTATGCACGCACGAATCCAGACTCCTTGACAAAAGACGAACTAAACGAATATATCAAAGGAAACCGCGACCCGAAGGACTACTTTGGACAGTAAAAACACACAACTCTATCATTTTAAATCATTGTTCATTTAGTTTATTGAACGCATGTTATATGAATAGTTTGTAATATATCGGTTATAGTCGTATATGATAGTGACTATGATATATATATAGTGGTATAGTACTTAGTTGCTCGTATGATTATAGATAAAGTATAGTAATGCAACAAACCTATTTAAACTTTTATTTACGAGATGGTAAAATTATTTAAACGTGTTAAGAAAAAATCTCTTAATCTGTAATCATACCATCAATGCCATTTAATGCTAATCATATTGTATTACAAGTTATATGTCCTGTGCAGCCATAATTGTAACTAATCTATTCTTTTTATTTTTTAGTTATATATGGCTCATATCAGAATTTAGAATTTAGCAGCTAATTTTAGTATATTTTGTAACTATGTGATGATTACACATGGTAATGTTACAACTAAAAATGCCCAACTAAAATTTATATTTTTACAATGATGAGTATGCATATATAATTTAATGGTTGTTGGTGGTTTGATATACTTTAATAATCATCACTGATATAAGATGTATTATTCTCTTCTTTAATATCATTCGATCATTATAAATAAATTAGCCTCTCTTACAAAAAGTTTATCGATAATGTCTGTGTATATTCTAGTTTTTAGCAACGGTTCCCTAGTAGATATATAAGAATATGCATCTAACTGTAAGTAGTTTGTCAGGAGACTCCGATTATTTGATTTTTTCTTTTCGTTTTATGTCATCAAGATAGTCTAACCAACTAGGAACATGTGCTAATAATACGATTTATTAGAGGTAATGTCATTCTTTACTTGTAATCATGTCAGTTGCGCGATCACAGATACGATTGGCGCTTGTAGTTGAATCTATGTGTAGGATTGAAATTTGAGTTATCTGTAAACGTTCATACTACATATCTATTCTTTTATAGTGTTAATGGACCTCAGATTAGTGTAATGCATCAAAAAAATATGGTAATTATTTATACATTAATTCATAAANTACAATAAAATATATATATATATATATATATATATATTATATAGGATTGCGGCCCTTGGGGAATAATGGAACTTGTTGTATAGCCTTGGCAAGGACAAAGATGGATTATTGCAAAAGGAAACCATTAGAGGCGTATACGATGGAAGCTTGTTCGTCAAACTTGAGGAAAAGAATAATTTATCTAAGAAGAAACACATGTAAGCTCTATGCATGATATGTAACATTCTGGGTTATAACATACGTTCATGAAGTATACTCCGTACAAGGTAAAATGATTTGGGTTATTATATAGATTTATTTTTGTTTTGTTGTTGCAGTGCTAATATAGAAAGCAGCTGATGAAAGTGTTGAGTGTTGATACCTCCAGATAAAAAAAATATTGAGTGCATGTGTGTATTTATATAGGTATTGTATATATGTAAATTTGTAGAGTGCATGTGTAAGTATGCAATAATGCAAGTATGAAATGATTGTCTTCGTATTTTTTTTATCGTCGTTATTGAGTGTGCTTTGTTGGTTAAACAAGAACAATACCTAATTTTGTGGAAACGGAATATAGGGAGTACACAGTCTCATCTTTATATCTGAAGATTTTAGAAAGACCTCCGACAATAATATAAACCTGTAAACATAGAAACATGTAACATACGAGCGTACAAACATATAAGGATGTATGGGTCTACGAGCATACAAATTAAGATAGAGAGAATAATGGTGGATTGAAGGATATAAGCCTAAACATATAAAAGCACAAAAGCACGTATAAAACACACATAAACGCATACTATCATGCAAACATACAAAGACATATAAGGCTAAAATCATGAAAGTGTGTAAGCCTAAACGCGTAGTCACATAAAAAGCATATGAGTATAAAAGAATATATAGACATGAGGCAAGATATAGGGAAAAACAGGCATAAAAGAAAATATACACATGACAATATAAAAGCATATAGACATGAAAGCAAATAGGAATGCATGAGCCTACTAACATGTAAAAGTCTATATACAAGATATGTCACGAAAACATGAAAACGTATAAGAGTCTATCAATATATGCATGTGCAAGGCTAGATCAAGAACCACCTTGCGACGTGAAAGACTACCTATACCTGTTAAATATTTGAAAAAGCAGCTTTTTCTAATTCCAAATTAATCATAAAAGATTAAAAGTGTTCATATGCATGAACGCCATACTGGTCTTGCATTTTATTCTATGTACTAACTTTTCTTGGGTAACCATGCTTACGAGCTTTAAGACAAGTAATTACTTGCTTTGAACACATTGTCATTCTGGATGAATGATGAGAAAAAAAAATAGAGACCGAGAGCCTATGGGAGGTAATGAGAGGAAGAACGAAACAAGCTCGGTCAGAAAGGGGCCAAATGCACTGCATCAAGCCCTGATGCATGCGCCGCATATGGGACATAAAATGGGAAGACGTTTTATGTTTGGCTCACGTGCCACATTCCCCTTGGATGTGCCGCATTTGAGTGTTTCGTAAGGGGCTTTTGTTGTTGGNTTTTGGCACAAAATATCTTTTCTCAATAAATATAAGGCTTTGGGCTTAAGAAGAGACCCGTTTCACCAACAATTCCCTGGTTCTGGACTTCTGGTAGTGATAGAACTTCCTGGGCAGGGAATGTAACCATCCTGGAAGAGAATGATACCTACGTCTATCAGGATTATTGTAATTTGGCTGTGTTTCCTTGTACGGTGAGGTTCAAGGAGGAAGTGGCTTTAGATAAAGTTGAGAAGAAAGATCATGTGCCTCTTTTTCTGGCAAAGGCTTACACTTTCTCCAAGTTCTGTATTGGATTGGTCAAAGTTTGACCAATCATTGCTTTTGAGAGTTCCTTGTTCATGAATACTACCAAGTAGGATTATCCTTCTCAGCTCTTGGATTTGCTTGGCAGGAGCGTCACTCTTCTGTTGGAAGATTTGAATAATTTGATTGTTTCAATTAACCTAAAATTACTTGCATTCTTTCATTAATCTTGTTGTATTTCAAAAAATCCATCAATGAATTTTTGTCTTACTTAATGGGTTTGTCGTTTATTTCAAAAGTCTCTTAGAAGTTATAAAATGTTACATTTCAGGGCAAATATGCCTGCTGATTGTCGTTCCTCAATTATCTATGATGTATATGTCGTTTCTTATTTCATAAGCCTCTCAGGCGTTACATAATGTTTTGCCTCACAACGAGTTTGCCTGACGATCAGTCCTCAAGTGTTTATGAGGCTTCTTTATAACCCCCAGGGTGTTAATTGCATATGTCTTTTTATCTTAAAGACAGTTTGCAAGCTTATAGGTTGATGACTAATTAAGTGCTAATTATGACTTCACAATATTTAGTGATCAAATAAATATGTTTAACTATTGCTCAAGATAACGACATGTTCTACATGGATGTACATGAACCAATATGTGATATTGTAGTCTGTTTGATTGTTTAGGTATCTCTAAGATGCTTGAGACTTGTGTATATACAAATTTATTCGTTATTGCAACTATCATGTGAAAAATATTTCATGTCTTAGTTGCTTGTCATGTAAACTAATTATGAGGATAGGAGAGAGAAGATAAACCTTAAAAAAATATGTAAACTGTCCCTGTCATCGACATGTCTCAAGACAGGTCCGAGATTGTTGAGCAAGTTAGAAAGTTGTCGTCAACTCTTGGCTTTTTTAAGATAGTCAACAATGGAGTTGTGATAACATCAAATAGTTCCGTTATTTAAGTGTTAATTTCCCCCTATTATGCTCATCTTTTGTGTCATTTTACTTGGATATATACTCGTATTTGTTTATATTTCATTTTCAGGATAAAAATGAGCATTGGAACGATAAGACGCAGATTTGGAAGGTTATTCATGAAAATAATTGAAGCATGCTGAAATTTCACTAACTACGGCGTAGATGTCCTCTCTACCTACGTCGTAGCTCCCAATTACACTAAAGACTGAAGTTAACGCTTACCAAAGACCTACGGCGTAGTCAGTTTATGGACTACGGCGTAGATGCGACTACGAGACTTCTACGGGCGTAGCTATCATTCAAGCTACGTCGTAGATCTTCATTCCAACACTTAAAAGAATTTTCATTGTCTTTGATGAAGCTACGGCGTAGTTCCTCATTTGGCTACGCCGTAGATTGGTGTACGAGAGTTCTACGCCCGTAGCAAACCAACCAGCTACGGCGTAGTTGCAAAATACAAAGGCTACGGCGTAGCTTGACCTAATTGCTACGCCGTAGCAATAGTCGGGCATTATAAATACCAGCTCTAATTCCGAATTTGATATATCACTTTCACCACACAGAAGTCAGGAAGGAATTAGGGTGCAAGGAGGACGAAGTTCTGCAAGCATACAAGCTACTTCCAAGGGAGAATTCACGCTATAATCATAAGTTTTATCATTCATTTTCTTTGTATCGAATTTATGTTTTCATTAATTATGTTAAACATTTATTTTTCTGCATTTATGAGTATGAGTGGCTAAACACCTTTGGTGTTAGCCTTGTTATGAAATTGTTATCAATATGATTTAGTTTTCTCGCATTTGTATCGTTTTATTTGTATACTTTCTTAGCATGTCTTAGGACATCTTTGTTTCGGTAGTATTGATGTTTGGTAGTTCCATTGAGGCTAGGAGAATTGACCATAGGACCCATAGCGGATACGGGTGTGTTTGGTGATAAGAATTGACCATAGGACTATCACCATTCGTGTGGAAATTTCAATGAACGACCACCTACCAAATTGATTTGCTTAAGGAATTAGGGGGGATCTAAGTTCCAACTAGCCAGATCTCATCAGACTATTTTAAGTTAGTAGAGGCACTTAATGACTCTTTCATCTTGTATTTGCCAGCAAACTCTTGTAATCATTTGGTTACGGAATAGGGCCAGGTGAAAGATAGGATTAGACGATTTGACCATCTGAGTCTATCAACTTGAATCCCCAGATAAAACGATAGGATGCATTTAATAGAAAACTAGTCATGTTAATAACAAGAGTAGTAATTAGGTTAATACTTCTCTCCCAACTGATTTCCTTTCATTTACTTACTTGATTTTTGTTATTTTATTTCATTAGTTTCATTAATCGATAATAAAAACCCCCTTTAAAACAAGTGACATTAGACTTAGATAATATCTGCACGCATAGCTCTTGGGACGACCTCGGCTTTACCGTTAGCTATACCATACATGATCGGGAACACACGCCCGATAGTGCATTAGGTAGACCTTAGGTAGACGAGCAATTTATAAATTTAAAACCTGGTCGGCAAATCCTGCATCAGGTTGATGTAAAGATGATTGAGATAATGAAGTTATGAGTTTTTATGAGATGGATGATGAATATAAAATTAGGTTTTATACTAGGGAGGCCGGAAAATGTGCTGCTTATTCTACTAATTTTGATTTGTTTCAGTCTAAAGCTGCTAGTTGGAGAGATACTCTTCAGGTTGTCTTTTATATATATACGCCACAAATCTATCTCACATGTCCTAACTTGGAATTTAATTGGTTTTATAAGTTAATTGAAAGAAATGAGGGATTTGATTTTGGGATATTTAAGGGGGTGTGCAGATAACCACACCTTCATGGTTTCATCAGCTTAGAAGTTTATGGACTTTAATAAGTTCATAGGGTCCACAAGATAAACTAATCCAAACACCCTTTAATTAGTCGAAGAACTCTCGTTTATCATCTTATGAGCTTATGGACTTTTAACGTCAAGTTGATAAGCTGAAAAAAGTTGATTATTGGGTATTTAGGTTTTCCAAATTCCAATATGCCGATGAGCCCAGAAAATAAGCTAATCCAAACACCCCCAAACACGTGTTTTTATAAATTAGTGAAAGTTTGGGTTTGGGATATATAGTGCAAAACTTGTTTTGAACTTTTGATTAATAAAATTACTCAAAAACCTTATGATTTAATTTGAGTTTTATTTGTGTGTACTTTTATGTTATACGGCACTTTTAAGATAAAGGTCCTTTTAGTTTTACAAATAAGTCTATACATATAAACTCTCAGTATCCGTATCACAATTCACAACCCTTAAGCTATATTCAAGCTCGAACTACTTTTGTCAAACATACTATTGTCTCATTTTACCTGTCATAAATTGTGAACACGCAACATTATATGATAAACTATCTACTGTAGCTGTTTTGTTATAGTTGATTATTGCTTGTGATCACTACTTATAAAACACATCACCAAACTCCTATATATTCACACCATTAACATTCTTTCTTTGCATTGTTTGTTTTTTTCATTCTTATACAAACTTGTCGGCAAATAATGAAAATTTATGCACGATTATTGGAGTTGTAAGAATGTTGGAAGATTGTGTGGTTTTAAGGAATATCAAGGGTTTAAGATAAGTTGTGTGTATCACTAGAAAAAGTAACATGTTTATTTTATAAAGATTCATTGTTTTGAGAAAAGTTGTTCTGTTATGTGTTTTGCAAAATGGAAGACTTGGTTATGACGAACTATAAAGCACAAAGTTATGTTTAATGGTTTGAACATTAATTAATATGTAAGCAGAGATCGCATGAATAAAGTATTCTATATACATTAGTTTTTTTAATAGTTTGAACATTCAATTAATATTGGAGACAGTGGGATAGAGTTATACGCTGCACTTTTCATTAATTTGTTTTTAAGATTAACATGTAGACTGAACCTTATTAGTTATGTGCTTCCCCCCAAGAATTGTGCTACTAGCCAAATCAAATTCTTGCTAGTACTTAGTGGTGACAATTTTGACTCGTTTCAATCTGGAAGGATCGAATTGGGTTGTGTTTTATCTCATATGGGTCACAAAAGTAATCGGGAAAAAGGGAAATTGTCAAACAGGGGTGTCCAAAACCTCCTAGCACTTAGTGGTAATAAAGATTAATACTTATGTGTTTGGTGATAACATGTTTGTGGGTGAACCCAACCCAAGATGACCCGTTTAGACCCAAAACTCGACCTGTATGGCTATATCAAGGACATTCAACCAGAACTCGTTACACAGACAATTTGTCCGGCGATCATATAGTACCTAATAGTTAGATCAACTGCCTTAGCATGTGTATTTTAGACAATTTGCTCTTACTGAATATAAAGGCAGAGCCAGTTGCAATTTACATAATTGTACCCTTTAGGCAATAATTTTGTAATGCCTTAGATGCCTAAAATTAATGCCATATTGTGTGGTTTTAAATTGTGCTCCAGATCCAACATTCAGAACCGGATATTTATGGCTGTGCAGGTGAGGATGTCGCTCATCGAGCCAGATTGGGAGGCGGTATCGGAGATGTGTAGGCAGGCACTGAAGGATTGGGACAAGGCAGTGGTGAGTTTAGGAGAAGAGTTGATGTCGATTTTATGTGAAGGATAGGGAGTAAAAATCATGTACCCTCTAGGAAATAATCTTGTAATGCATTAGATGCCTAAAATTAATGCCATATTGTGTGGTTTAAATCGTGCTCCAGATCCAACATTCAGAACCGGATATTTATGGTTGTGCAGGTGAGGATGTCGCCCATCGAGCCAGATTGGGAGGCAGTGCCGGAGATGTGTAGGCAGGCACTGAAGGATTGGGACAAGGCGATGGTGAGTTTAGGAGAAGAGTTGATGTCGATTTTATGTGAAGGATTGAGAGTAAAAAGTGACAAGTTGAAGGAGTTGACATGTTTGGAAGGGAGGGTAAGTGTATCCCATTACTACCCTCAATGTCCACAGCCAGAGCTCTAGTTGGGGCTAACTCCACACACCGATCCAGGGGTTTTTTATGTGCTAGTGCAAAATGAGGTTAGTGGATTATTTCATGTCAAATGTGGTGAAGATTGGGCTGCTGTCGAGGCAGTTCCTGATGCCATTGTCATCAACATAGGTGATCTGCTTCAGGTACTCCTATGTTTTCTATCTTTGTTTTTGTATTTTTAATGTTATTTATTAAAGGTGGCAATCTTACTGTATCCATTTATGGATGTGTCGATCCGCGTTATGCTTATCTTTAAAAGCTCCACTTTAGTGCAACATATAAAATAGTAAATTACATAGGGATAATCGTAAAAAGATGTATCCAACTTGACACATGTTCGTTTGTTATGTACTGAACAAATTTTTTCATCTATTTAATATAAGAAAATTTGATTCTTTGTATTGTGTGTATCGGCACGGGTAACTTTACGAGTAAGGATACACACAATGACACAATATAACAAATTAAAAGGTTTATACAATTAATAGGCAAAAATATAGTTTGATGCAGACCAAAGGAATAAGAGTCAAGTTGAATACATTTTCAGGCCATTATCTCATTTAATATAGCAAATGGCTCGAGAAGCCCGATACTAAATTGAGTGGAATTCTTGTAAGCCCGAGTTTGTCTAAGTTTTGAAGTTTTTGAACTCGAGCTCAAACTCGATAAAACTTGAGGGGACAAGCTCAAGTTGATTCGAGCCTGAATACCTGGATAAATGCTCGACTCTTATCAAACCCTAGCCAAATGTGGCGAAAGTCACCCAAAGTGTATTTTTAATGAACAAATCCATCTATACAGTTCTATTTAGAAAATTGGCATATTAAGGAATAAATGTAATCATTTATGACAAGCTATATCGATTTACGAAATTCTTCACGAATTTAGCCAAAATGTCTTTGAGATCAGCCTACGCGACCCTTATTAAATCTTGACCGTAACATGTACCAGCTACCCAACTTGCCCGTTTTTGCCACCTTTGCATAGAATAAAAGATAGTGATACAATGTTTACATGAATTAAGCTGTTACTTTTGATATGAAGAACTGGATAACCGTATGGGTCATCTTGGTCTCTGCTCTCATCCCCAACAATTATCAACAATTTTCTGCTCCATTGCGCTAACTGAGTTGTACCAAAGAGAGTACAACGTTCATGATTCAACTACGCACCAATGACTATGGAACTGATATGATTACAAAAATGATTGGCATGTTTAAAAATATGTTTATTTCATTTAAATTTGGGCAAAATCTTTAATAATGAACCATACTTGCAAAAAAAATGATTTTCGCGTACTGTACAAAAAAAAAATCTTTTTCTCTCCCTTAAACTCGACTATTTTGTCCTTTTTGATGTACTGAACTTTTATTTTTTGGCCTTTTTATGTACTTTTGTGACATTTTTGCTCCTGGATTTTTAATAATTTGAGGGGCAAAAATGTCACAAAGTACATCAAAAACCCAAAAAAATGAAAGTTCTTTTTTTTTGGGTAAAAGGGTCTACACCCTGGTAAAATTCATTACTCCAAAAAACGTTGAGGTACAAAATGACGAGGGTGAAATCCCTCGCCCACAGTCCCTTAGGACACTAACAAGACACCTATCTAAGAATAGCATACCATTCTTAAAACTAACATGCACAACATGTGCAACTGACCAAGCCACAATGCTAAACAAAAGCAACATAACAAGCAAGAAAACAAAAATAATAGACA
>LBNU01019582.1:97635-111856 GCA_014162995.1 Artemisia annua
TACCAACGTATATGATGCAAGAGTGAAGTATCCTACAAAATAAAAAGGTTAGTGTATGATTTACTCTCCCTTGATCAATACTCCCCGTTGCTAGGGTACCAACGTATATGATGCAAGGGTGAGGTATCCTACAAAATAAAGGTTAGTTGATACAAAGTATGTATGTTACCATAACAAAATATAGTGCAATCACAATACTTTAAATTGTTAATCACACTAAGCATGTATCAAAATAGGATAAAATTTCATTCCATATAAAGGTGAGTTGTAGAAACTCAAGAAATGATTAAACATACATCCTACTTCTAAAAACAAAAGACAAAAGAAAAAAAGAAACTTGGAATATAAAATCCTACATCTTTTAAAAGGAAATCATCACTTTCCTTAATGAGAAACATTTTCCAAACGCAACAATGGGGTTGTTTGGATAAAAAGATGTGTTTTGGGTTTTGGGTTTTGGATGAGGATGTGGTTTGTTGGTTGGGTTTTGGTGACACCTTGGATAACATCATATTGATGTTTGAGAGTTTAGACTCTAAGTTGGTGAGACAAAGACTCAAGATGCTCCAAAATGTGGTTTAGGATAAACCTCATTTCGTTGGTTAGCTCATGAATGTCGTCACGACATCTTTCGCTAATGCGAGCGGTTCTTTCACAACTTCCGCACTCATGGCGGGGAAAGTGTGATAGAAGAGGTGTTTGGTTTGTTGGAGGTGGTAATACGTAACGAAATGTACGTTTTCCCATAAATTCCAAACTTTTCACGCAATTCTCTCAAAACTCAATGGATTATCGATAACTCAATTTTTCACATTTATAAAAACATAATGCGGTGAATTTAAAAAAGGTCCCAAAATTACCGGTTGTCACAACCCTAATCAAGGGTTTCTTTATTCGACCCTGTATACACTGGTAAATCGTTTTTAGGGTTTCGGCAATTCTGTTGGGTTTTTAATCGCATCCATATATTCTGATTCTTGAAGTCAGTTAGTAATTTATATATATGGGTCGATTTCTGTTGTGATTATTAACCCTTTCTATTAAGTCTGGTATCTCTTTCATTAGGGTTTCTAATCGTTGTGGTTGTTTTGGATCGTACCACTTATACTGATTCTCCTAGGTTGGTTTCAATCGATTACATATATAGGGCCGATCTCTTTGGTTCTGCGCCTAATGACTAAAAACCTTTTTTTAGGTTTTATATTATTGGTTTGATTGATGGAAGTAAACCTCGTTAGGGTTTGTTTGTGTTTGGTACCTGCAAGTTTATTGGAATTTGACGATATCAGTCATGTAATGTGGAAGTGGGTATTGGGAGAGATGGAAGTTATGTTATTGGATGTGTAGGGTTTTGTTATACCTACTGATTGTTCATTCCTGGTCGATTTTTTCTTCATGTAACGTGTGATTCAGTATGGTGATGCAGATCGACTTGGAGAGTGCTTGTTAGGGTTTTGTAACCCTATGCTTCTTGGAAGTGGGTGCTATGTGCTGATGGTTGGCTATGGTCTGATTGCTACATGATTCAGATTGAGCACTCTTGGTGTCTTGTTGGTTAGAGTCACAAGTTCTTGTGGTTTGCTGTTCCAACGAGATGCAAGTTAGGGTTTTCTACACCCTATTGTTGGTATGGCAGATTGTGTGTTAATGGGTTTACATTCATGGTCTATATGCATGGTGCATAATATGTTAACATAATCGTGCCATGGTCTATATTCTTGGTTTTATACTTCTTTTTAGCTGGTTGTTTTTGCATGCTTATGGGTGATAGATTGCAGCTGTATATGGAAGATTACATGTCCAAGATGTCATATGCAGGAAGTAGGGTCGTTTATACCCTTATTTATGTTATCAAATTCGATTTGCTAGGCTTTGCAATCTAATTAGGTTATTAGAATATGCTTTCTGCATATTACTAATAGAAGTAGCAAATGGATTTGATTGGGCAAGTTGGAGGATTCTCCATGGAAGTAGATGGATTGCTATAATGATTTGGAAGGCTCAAGTATATTTCTTGAGTAGTATTGTAATGTTTTATTTATTTTTGTCATTATTGGTAGATTCATTTTGTAAGTTATAAGAATGGTGTGTCATTCTTATATGAGCGTCTGTAAGTGTCCTAAGGGACTGAGATTAGGGACGTCACCCTCCTCCATTGTACTTTAATGTTTTTCTGGTTAATGTATTTTACCGGGGTACAGGATTATTCCCCTTTACCCAAAAAAAACAATACACAAATATTGTTGTTAAAAACCCATAAGTTCTAACAATCCCTCACTTGGGTTTCATTAACAATATCCAACAGATTATGCATAAGTTAAGCTAGCTTTTGCCTTGAACCTTAACATAGTGTATATCCTTCAAATAGACTAACAGAATTAATGGACGCTTTAAAGCATTGAACCATGGTCCTTTGTGTTAAACTCGGAAAGATAACACACATAACATGTTAAATGATGTTCATAACATGGTAGCACTATTATTGCCATGTGCTAATCCGAGTTTCATTGACATCTCCAAAAGTAATACTCACTTCTGTAGGAGCGGCACCACTCCTTATGACCACATAGGTGAAGCCCTTTAATTACCAAAGGTACACTTCANTTGTTTATGTTATCAAATTCGATTTGCTAGGCTTTTCAATCTAATTAGGTTATTAGAATATGCTTTCTGCATATTACTAATAGAAGTAGCAAATGGATTTGATTGGGCAAGTTGGAGGATTCTTCATGGAAGTAGATGGATTGCTATAATGATTTGGAAGGCTCAAGTATATTTCTTGAGTAGTATTGTAATGTTTTATTTATTTTTGTCATTATTGGTAGATTCATTTTGTAAGTTATAAGAATGGTGTGTCATTCTTATATGAGCGTCTGTAAGTGTCCTAAGGGACTGAGATTAGGGACGTCACCCTCCTCCATTGTACTTTAATGTTTTTCTGGTTAATGTATTTTACCGGGGTACAGGATTATTCCCCTTTACCCAAAAAAAACAATACACAAATATTGTTGTTAAAAACCCATAAGTTCTAACAATCCCTCACTTGGGTTTCATTAACAATATCCAACAGATTATGCATAAGTTAAGCTAGCTTTTGCCTTGAACCTTAACATAGTGTATATCCTTCAAATAGACTAACAGAATTAATGGACGCTTTAAAGCATTGAACCATGGTCCTTTGTGTTAAACTCGGAAAGATAACACACATAACATGTTAAATGATGTTCATAACATGGTAGCACTATTATTGCCATGTGCTAATCCGAGTTTCATTGACATCTCCAAAAGTAATACTCACTTCTGTAGGAGCGGCACCACTCCTTATGACCACATAGGTGAAGCCCTTTAATTACCAAAGGTACACTTCATTAAGAGTATAAATACTCACCCTAAAAGAATTACTCACTAATTAGTATGTAAACTAAACTAGTGTCCAGTTGGTAATCAACAACTTGTTTTTACCACATTGAACCTTTAAGTAGATTTTAGTCTAAGTAAAGGTTGGGTTCCCATTGTTGCCAACTCTACTCAATGGATTTCAAACCCATTTCTCTTGTAGTTCCAAAGAGTATGTCTTTTGGAAGACCTTTTGTAAACGAATCCGCAAGTTTCTTACAAGAGTGTATATATTCAATAGTTATTATCCCGTTAGATATTAACTCCTGAACATAGGCATGTCTAAGGCTAATGTGCCTAGACTTTCCATTATATACCTTGTTATATGCCCTAGATAGTGTTGATTGACTATCACAATGTAAGGAAATGGCTGGCATTGGTTGTGGCCAAAACTCTATGTCTAACAACATATTTCTTAGCCATTCTGCTTCCTTACCCGTGGCTGCAAGTGCTAAAAACTCAGCCTCCATGGTGGAATGTGTAATACATGTTTGTTTCTTTGAACCCCAACAAACAGCTCCACTGCCAAGTGTAAAAATCCAACCAGGTGTGGATTTACTATTACTACTGCCAGTTATCCAACTAGCATCTGAGTATCCTTCAAGTACAACAGGAAAACGATCATAATACAAATTTAATTGTCTTGTTCTCTTAAGATAACGAAAAAATCTTTCAATCGCTTTCCAATGATCATGAATTGGATTATTCGTATATCTAGAAAGTTTGCACACAGCATATGCAATATCAAGACTAGTAGAATGTGTAGCATACATTAAACAAATTATAGGATAATAAAACCAGTTATCCTTGCCACTCTCTTATAGGATAACAAACTGAAGGATAATAAAATTGTTTGCACACAGCATAAGTGCTAAGTCTATGATTAATTAATATATTATATTTATATATATATAATATATACCAAATTAATCATCCACTAAATTTCCCTCCAAAAGCCACCAAAAAGATTTTCAAACATGTGAGAGAAATAACACTTATAAACCCACTTTCAATTCTCTTTTCTATCTACGTGGGATAGAAAAGAATACACAAATATTGTTGATAAAAACCCATAAGTTCTTACAGTCAATTCAAGTTATGTTTTATCTCTAACAGGTCAAGATAGTAAATTCAAGCAAATTAACTAAAAAGAGGAAACATGTCAAACGGATCGAAAGCCGCCTTACAGGTATTCATAGTACATTAACATCCTAAACCAGTTTATTTGATACATATTGGATTGTTAATCCTATTAAAAGCACATGATTGTTTGTCTTATTTGAAACACTAATTGGTTATAAGAAGTTCAACTTTGTTTTGACAAACGTGTTCTGGGTAAAAAAATACTAATTTTACTTGGTCAACTGGCCTAGCAAACCTATTTCTAGATCACTTTAACTCCACATCCTATTATGGTCAATAAGAAAGCACAAAGATTTGATAATAATGAAAAAAATGGAGGAACGTGAAATAAAGTAACATACTTGAATTGATGGACTACATCCGATAGAGCAGAGCCAAACAACACCATTATTTCATCTGATATGCCAAACGAAAGATTTACTCTATTAACCAATACAATGTCTATAAGTGTTAAGATTGACAAAGTAACATGACACAACCTGCAAACATATTCCCAAAATTGAAATCAATTAGCAAGCCTTCTTACCTTGAAATTCACATTTCATATTAGTTTTCATTATAAACTTACATAAGAATCTTTCTCAACTTAATCTTCTTTAAAAAGTGATTATAAGTGAAAGTTCCATACATGAGGCCTATCCACCCATGACACAAGCAGTACCCAAAAAGGGAGAATCTAGATTAAGAACTTTTGTTTGGTAGTAGAACATGACTGTTGAGAGGTTTGGAATTGGGCGCTAGGAAAAACCAAGCCATTGGTTTGGTTTCCCCAATAATATCAATTAGATGCAAGATGATTGATGATACATGACCAAATACTTTATCAATTATCATTTGATTTAGTGAACTCCATTTGTTCGGCGTTATAAGGATAACAAAACTAAGTTCCCATTCAATAACGATGACATGAGCCACCAAATGAATAGAGGAGGTTACGAACTCATGACACATACAAGGAAATATGGAAACATGGGCCGGTGGGGAAGGTTGAGTAACGGGTCAAAATGGGGATTAGGTGACACGTGTCATTTTTAGTGCAGGAAAAAATGCATCAGGTTGTATTGTGTTGACCCACAATTAGCAAATAACCAAATCGACTCATTTTAGATTAATTTATTATACACTAGCGTGAGAAAAAATTAGCAAATAACCAAAATCGACTCATTTTGAAACCTTAAATCATCCTTAACACATTACTATATTTTTCTAGAGAAACGAGAATCTAATTATGAGTCCCACTAAAAATGATGATAACGCTCTAATTATACATATTCCTTGAGCATTATACTCTATGTTTTATGATCATTTGATGTGAACTTTTGGTAATTAATAGCATAAAATGAAGGCAGGTTCACTCTCGGATGATCTGAGCATGATACATCACAAAACATACTATTTCGCCACTTGAAGTAAATAAATAAGAAGTCTTCCATGATTAGCTTTTCATGCAAGCCAAGTGCGTCGGTTTTCCAGTTAAGTGGCGCAGCACTTACCTCTCCGTCAAAGGAAGTTAATACATAATATTAAATAAAAGTGTGTCGGTCTTACAAAGAAAGTGCGCCGTACTTCCCCTGCATTTATGAAGCTTTGGTGCCAAGAAAATAAGAAAGTGCGCCGCACTTACAAAGCATGTGCGCCGCTCTTCACATATCAGAATGCCTATAAATAGAGCTCATTTGCAAGCATTTGAACTCTCCACAATATAACCAATTTCCACTAAGTTAAGTTCGAAGTAGTACGTGATCCAGAGCCAGTTGCAGGGGTGAACGAATCAGAACATGGGGTGTTAAGTACTTCTTGGTGTCGAATTCTTGGTTACTTGTGACACTTGTGTAATCATTTGATCAAACCAATCTGTATGTCTCTTGTTTACTATTTACTCACTTCTATTGTCATGAACTATTTCATCTCTAGTCTTATTACGTTTATTTATTGAAACTTATTGAATGTAATATGTTGGGATAGGTCGAAAGAACCAACGTGTTAAACGCAATTCTAGGAACTTGTCTGTGTTACTAGTCTTTGAAAGGAGAAATCCACTTAGAAGAATCAATAATAATCTAGACTTGATATGAAATACTATTTTGAGAGAAATCACTTAATGGGTAGATATGAATCTTGAATTGAACCTACGAGTTATGAAATTGCTCTTTTGACGAAAATAGCTTTCTTATAAGTTGTGCTCCTTTATCAAACTGAGATCAAACATAAGCATTGTCACTTGATTATCTAAGCTACCCAAGCAATCATTTGTTTTAATATTTGAATTCCTCACATTTCTATAATCGTTACTTGTCTTGTTTTACTAATTATTATACTTAATCTGAACGAACTAAGTCCCTGTGGATACGACCTGGTCTTACCTTAATCTAATACTACCAACGTGGGTTATACTTTACCCGTGTGTTTGGTTTATTAAAATCGATGAAATTAGTATTATAGATTTAAAGCTTTCCTTACATATCAAAGTTTTTGGTGCCGTTGCCGGGGACTTAAATCTGTTCCTTAAGTATTTTCGTAGTAAAATTAGCAAACAAAACCAAAAATTTCTTCAAAACCAGATCACTTTGTTTCTTCTATTGCAGAAAGCACGCCGCACAAACACCTTTGTGCGCCGCACTTATACACAGAACACACACATATCGCCGTACCTGTCACCAAGTACGACTCATTTACTTCAATCCATAACGTTTTTCTTAAAATTCACAAACCTTTTCATAAAAAAACAAAAAAAATCATCTTTTTCACCATCTTTTGAGATTAATCTTCTCGGTAAAAATAACACTGCCGTACTTTTATTCAAGTACGCCGCACATTGCAATTTCACACAAGTACGCCGCATACTATCCCGTGTATGCCGCACTCACTACTCAGAAGATGAAATTTGTCAAACTGATTTAAATTTTGCTCTCTATCCTTGAATGCACACTCGTTCAGCTGAAACTGAGCCTATTTTACCTCTATTGGAACCTGAAAGAACTTTAAACAAAAGAAAACGTAATAACAAAAGAGTTTCATTTTCTCAAAAAGACAAAAGACCCGAACAACCTCGTGTTCACCACACACCTGTTGACGATATCTCAAACTTCGGATTTTACATCAAATTAATCCAAATTTACGATCTAATGGATGACGCTGACAATGAACCAATGCGGGCCAACAATCGTATCATTGCACCTGTGGAAAACTAGAAGGGGGGGTTGAATAGTTTTACGTCTTTTTGATTTACAAAAACTTTGTTTATGAAAACACCAATCTGAACTTTATATGATACTGTTAGGATCATAGTTTTCAACTATTCAGTCAAGTCTCGGTTATTTCAGTAAATGTAATAGGTTGCTAAAATTATCACTTTTATCTTAATTATGTTAGTTACTCGTATGGTTAATGTTTAGTCTAATAAGGTGTCCAATGGGCCTTAAAGCCCATGAACTAGTAGGATAGGAAGGAAGGGAGTGTTGCCCTATCCCTCTCCTATAAATAGGACATCATGTATCTCATTACAATTGTTGGTTAATTTCATATCTTAAGAAAACTCTTGTTCTTTCATCTTTCATATTGTTATTAATCAACCAAGTCTAATTCTCATCTCATTTCTCTTATATGATTACTTGTGTTTACTAATATGGTGACCTAACAAGTGGTATCAGAGCCAGGTTGTGCAGTTTCTTCATCGTCATGCCCAGGTTCACGGATGACTATTCCTTTTCCTCTAGGTTGTTGTTGTTGCTCATGGAGTGTTTCTAGACTTAATTGTTTTGCCAGTTCGAGTTCAGGATCCTCTTGAGCTGTATACCTTCGTTCATAGTCCTCTTCTTTATCAGTTTCGGTTTCGGTTTCAGAGCCAAATTCTGACCCACTAGCTTCTGATGGTGGTGGTGATGGTTCAGGTGTGGCGACTTTCTTTCTAATGACTTTTCGTTTCGGGGTTGCAGCAGGCTTGGACTTGGGTTGTTTAGAAGTTGGAGTACTGCCGGTGCTTCCTCTCTGGCTGCGAGTTTCCCTTATGTATCTAGGAATTTCTTCGGTTTCTGAAATGCCTACTCTCCCGGCTTTGTAGGCCAAGTCGTAGATTCGGTAGTTCGAAGATACAAGAATTTTGTCATTCAGAAGATTGTCTGGTATTCTCACGCCACTAGTCCTTGGAGTGAACTGAATAGACTTGACGAAAGCAATCTTGAAATCGTCCACAACATTGTGCTTGTCTTCGGTACGGTCAAACATTCTTTGGCGAAACTCAGGAGTTTTGCCGCAGAGGTAGTCAATGAGCATTTTGGTGAACCTCAAGAAAGGAATCATGGTTCGACCAGTTGTGTGGATCTGAAAGACGATGTCGCTCATGATTGGGTCGGCAAAGTCTATGTTAGCCTTGCTCATCATCCCCCAGAATACTTGCAGATGGGATAGTCGGGGATGTTCATGACCACTTTTCCGTCCCGTGATTGATCTAATGATTAGCATGTAAAAAGTTCTCCAAGGTTGAGGTAGATACTTGACGTTGAATTTGGACAATATCAATTTGGAGGACTTTCTAGATCATAACCAAGCTGAATCATGTAGTCGAGTATTTCAATCTCCGTCATCATTGGTTCATACTCTTCGGAAGTAGGAAGCATGAGAACCGTCCTTAGAACATCAAGATCAACTTCGTACTCTTGTCGTTCAAGAGTGACTTTGAATGAAGCATCGTCTAAGTTGACCTTAGCAGTGTGCCAGAATTGGTGGATGTAGAAGGTTGGAACAGAAGCGGACTTCGTTAGCATGCTCTTACATGGATGTGTCAAGAGAACGTCTTTGACTATCCTGCAAGAATCTTCAGTAATTCTGAGCTTGTTGAAGTCGATGCGAGCGTTGTTGTTGCCAATAGTAACATTGTAGTCAGCAGGAACTATTTCACCAAGAGTGATGAGTGGAAGGTTCTGCGTTGGTGCATTTTCTCCTTGTTGTTGTTGTTGAGCCATTGTTATTGTTAGGACCTGAGTTTATGGTCCTAACATGTAAATGGAACGACATTTACGGGATTACATTAGTTATCTTGTTAAGCCAAAACACATGGACTAGTTATGTAATATTGCAATAGTTATGCTTGTGTTAGGCTTTATATATACCCCTCCATACTTCCATGGAGGGGTGAGACTTTGTGTAATTTGCTTTTCATTTTTCATTATCAATAAAACACACATAGTATTTCCCTTCTCTCTCTACTTTCTCTCACTAACAATGGAGATCTTGTTCTTCCATACAACCCGACCTCCCGAACCACAAATCACCATAAAACTACGATCCTAACAGTGGTATCAGAGCCAAGGTTATATATTTGTTGATTTGTGGTGTTATCTTGTCAAAAGTAGTCACCTTTATACTGTTTGAACCATGGTCCGTACCATTTTTTTATAATCTTTATTGGTTTAACAGTATTTATGTATCAAATATTTGGTCAAAAGTCTATAATCATTTCCAGTTTTCACATAACTGTTTCGAGGGTATTATTATCCAAGTATCAGTTTTTATGTGTCTATTAACATTTTTGTGACTGTTTGTACCAACTCGTGAATATTTGTGGTCAAAAACTTGGTCTTAAGAATCTGGTCAAAAAAGTGTTCTTTATTTCTGGGTTTTTGCTAGAATATTCATCGGAATCTAGGTTTTTTGTCGGAATATTCATCGGAAACTGGTAAACATGGCCGGAATTACAATAATGGTCAGAAACTCGCCGGAAAGAAATCGAATTTCTTGTATAAGGAATCTCGATATGTACTGGTTTTCGAGATCACAAGTTGTCGAGAACCTAAAACCCTAATCTGTCGAAATTATTATCTCGACAACTTGAATCTGTTTCTCGATAAATATGTTTATCGAAATCACACGTTATCGAAATCACATTTCTCGATAAATATGGTTATCGAAATCACACATTATCAAAATCACGTTTTCGACAAGTGTTCTCGATAAGCTTAAAGATGAAGATGAATAGAAGACATTTTGACCACAACCAAATACCAAGACTCGTTGACAGTCCACTACTCTTTTGTATAACGAAAAGAAAAGGTAGGAGATAAGAAGCAGATTCACAGCAGCGACAACAACATCCTTCCACTTACCTATCCAAAACCAATCCAACAACAAAACCAAATCCATAACGGCCTATCCCATCCTCCTATTATCACAATCTAAACAATCTCTAAATACCAAGACTCTGGTTCACAAATGAAATATTTTTCAATCTCAGTTTGTTTTTTCGTGCTACAATAGATACGTTGACATCGAGGGTCCAACACACGAATAAACATATCATCACTGATTTTGTTTTATATTCGAACGTATAAGAAAAAGAAAAGATAACTAGAAAGTCATTTTTCTTTCTCAGTTCGTTGATGACCACAAAGAACAGCAAACAATAAATATACAATTAAACCTACCCGAGACCTCACGAGGAGATCTTGAAGCCAAAAAATGTCATATTACATAGTTTCATGGGGCTCGGATTGAAAGGGTTGAAGGTTAATGGATGTTTGTTTGACAAGGGTTGATAGAAACTGAGTAATAGATGAGCCTTTTGAACGATTTAGTGGTCGGATATGAGATGAAAGAAGGATTGTGGGATGAGATTTTTTAGATCTGCGTTTTTTTCACAGGAGAGGAAATGGGGGCGCAAGGATAAGAGTTATGAGATTAGGGTTTGCTAAGTGGAGTATTCTTAGGGCATTTCTGAGTTTATAACTGATTTTTTGTTTGGATCGGGTATAAATTTCAGTTTGGGCCCGGGTTTTACTTTATGTGGAATGGGCTGATTCATTATATAAGTGGTGGTATTGGATCACTATATTGGACGGGCTGAATGTTATATCAAATGAGGGCTGAAATTTTCAATATTCATTGTATCTTAACATATAGTGTTAATTAGTTAATTTTTGGTATAATTATTTGGTGAAAGAGTGGTATTTTTGGTTGTCACAAATTTTCACGGGGATACATTTTGACAAGATCGGGATTTACCATTATCGAGTTCACTTAAACCGTCACAAGGATAGATTTGAGCTATTAACCATTAGATGTGACTACGGCGATAATTCTTTATTATTTATTTGAGATTGAAGTGAAATTTCACGGGTGCGTGTACTTAGTATCTTGAAGATGTCGAGTCAGGTGATAATTCTTCGAGATCCTTGTTTGAGTTTTTGACCGTATAATTGACAGAGACTTGAGTTATCTAGTTATACATGATCTTTGGTGGTTCTGCGTGTATAGCTATCACTTTAAGGAGTTACGTTGTAGTGCTCAGTGTCACACGCTGTTGTGGATACTCAAGAGGTGATGTACATCTTATACTTGATGGTGCTAGAGTATAGTGTACTTAAGGATTCGATGGTGGACGAACTCTCTACGCCTCTCTTAGTCATACAATAGAGCAAGTTTAAGTCACAAGTTTGGGTTATTCTACTCCGTTCTCAAGTTCATAATATTGAATTTTCTCCATCAGTAATCACTACAAAAAGCCGTCAGAACGATAATGGGGTCGGTAAATAGTTGATTGAGAGAAGTATTAAAGAGTAGAGATGTTTATCAGCAGTTGATTCTCATGGGGCTATTTATGGCACTACACACTTGTTCGGTTAATTGGACATATGGGGTTACGCTGCCTCCGATTCTCATCGTTAACATAGTGTGTATGCTTCCGATTTCGAAGAAGACATCGTGGGGGAAGAGAGAGAGTGTTTCTGTGACTTGACGTTGAGGTTGCTTGACGTCTTTGCGAAAACACTCATTTTTCACGAGGATCTGCATTTAGGGAGAAGAAATGTGCACATCAAGGACGCTTAATAGACTCACGTGATCGAGTTTACAACTGCATTACTACCGGAGGACCTCCGCAGAGATGATCAGTGGTTCAGTTTTGTGATGATTGGTGTAATCGTTTCGACTCTCGCGGATTGTGAAGTGCTAAGTAGCCTACATATGTAAGAATATCCTGCTGATTTCTTGCATGTTACCCCCGAACGGAGCTTCCGCATTGAGTATAACCGTGATAATTTAACTACTCAGATTTGCTTGGTGTGGTTTACTGTGTCATCTACAAATTCCGCTGCGTACTCAAAACTTCAAAAGTTAGAAGACTTGTTTACTACATCAAAGTTTCGAATCTGCTGAAGACGGTTGTCAGTTTGGGGGGAAGCCGATTCAGAAACTTCGCCAAAAAGAAGTGTACGAAGAAGCCGCTAAAGACATGCAGCATGAATTGGGGGGAAGTTAATCCATTTCATGCATATTACATCATTTGCCTACAAGTGAAGATAAAGTTCTCAAGCCGAGGTACAAGATGAAGACAAAGAGCGTCAACTGCAGTCATCCTCAGCACTTGAAGAGCCGATGATAACCTTTCTTTATTTGTATTTGTACTTGTAGAAAATGTTGTAAGTAATCCCTTATGTCGCCCCATTGGGGGAAGATTGTTAGGACCTGAGTTTATGGTCCTAACACGTAAATGGAACGACATTTACAGGATTACATTAGTTATCTTGTTAAGCCAAAACACATAGACTAGTTATGTAATATTGCAATAGTTATGCTTGTGTTAGGCTTTATATATACCCCTCCATACTTCCATGGAGGGGTGAGACTTTGTGTAATTTGCTTTTCATTTTCCTTATCAATAAAACACACATAGTATTTCCCTTCTCTCTCTACTTTCTCTCACTAACAATGGAGATCTTGTTCTTCCATATAACCCGACCTCCCGAACCACAAATCACCATAAAACTACGATCCTAACAGATACCAAAAGACTTGCACAAATATAAACTACGATATCAACAAGTATATAATATGATAAGTATGTAAGTAAGTATGTAAAAAGATAGAGATGGAAGAATAGCACCGTGAGACAAAGGATTTATAGTGGTTCGGCTACGAATCTCCTCTTCGTCCTACTCTACTCCCCGAGCACCTAACTCAGGAGTTTTCTTCACTATGTCAACAAGCTCCCTTATGGCGGACAAAACCTTACACGACTTTTGCTTACACCAATTTACGACACTAAGTTAAATGTCGGGTCCTAATCCTAGCTAGAACCAATCTCACTACACACCACAACTTATCACTACTTCTTCACTACTTGTACACACCTCAACTTCTTCACTACTACACACCATTTCACTACTTCACTACTTAATCTTCTTCACTACCCAACTTCTATTCACAACTAGCTCTCCTAGAACTACTTACCATAAACACAACACTACTTCACAAATGCTATACACAATATACACAACAAATATACAATACTTCTTAAACTTGAGGTTGAAGAAGTATTCTTCTCTTGCACTTTGGATGAGGATGGATGAGAAGGGATTGAATCACTTGAAACAAGGATTAATAATCAAATGATCAAAGGTTTTTAGAAGATGTTTAGAGAGATTTAGATATGAAAATTTTCGTTCAAGAGGTGAGAAAAATACCAGGTTTGAGGCGGTATTTACAGGAGAAAATTTCTGACAAAATCTGACAGGGGAGCGTGGCCGGCCCCCTTAATTCATGGCCGGCCCCCTTAAAATTAAGGGGGCCGCCCCTTATAATTAAGGGGGCCGCCCAGCTGTAACGGCCAGATTTTCTGTCTTTTAGTGGAAAAAGTTTATTTGGTGAAAAACTAACTGATTTTGGTTAAAAATTTGAATTCATATATTTA
>LBNU01019582.1:112154-166871 GCA_014162995.1 Artemisia annua
CCTAGAGGCCTATTCTTATTTTTTTTTTTTTTTTTTTTTTTTTTTTTTTTTTTTTTTAATTTATGTATTCTGAATTGTGTACTTCATATTTTTGTTCATATTTTTGTGTCAGTATTATAATGAAACTTTTAACAAATTATGCATTATATGTAGTTACAAATTGTTTTGTTTTTTAAATTTACAAAAAGAGTGCCTTTTAGATTCTGAATCTTTTATACATGATCAATTAGGCATCTCAATTTTTTACTATGACATTGAGCAGAATCCTCTTGGTGGGGTGTGTTGGTTCGCAACTTTCTGGAGTGGATCAAGCGAATAGGCAGGCGAGCATGACTTATAATTATTCTTTGGAAGGTATTAGTTAACGAAAAATAATATTTAAGGAAGGCGCATGATGTATAGTTATCGTTGGAAGGTATTAGTTATCGATAAATAATATATAAGGAAATTATTTTTGATTATCAATAATTGAATTGTAAATAGGGTTAATTTTTTTACGTAGAAAATAAAATTTTATTGAAATTTTAATATGAAATAAAAATTATTGTTTATGGGTTTTTTGTATTGTCAGACGGTATTAGTTAAATGATAAGAACATATAAACGTTTGAGTTTTTCATCACTTATAAAGATCTTTGTCTTATTTTTGTATAGCGATCCATTGCCTGTTGTGGAAGTAAAATCATTGTCAGGCGCACATGCTAACAACAGGTTGTTAAATACATGAGTCACAAAACTTTTACGGTTGTCTAGAATTCTGAACTGCAATCAACACCTAAAGTAGTGATAGAAGCTCATGCTTCGTAATACACCAACTCGTAGCAAAGAGTACAAAATAATAGCAGCAGCATATGGCAAGACCCAAAATTCTAAACTTTAGATGTATTCACCTTGTTAACTTGGAAAAATTTGTCATCGAGTGGGAATCTTCATCGCATTTGTGTTCTACACATTGTCTAATCTGAAAGCCAAAAAATTTACCTGGTTAGATGATATATTAACAAAATCTTGTATACACATATATACCTGATAAAAACGGTGCACTCGAACTCCACAACGCACTCGCCAAACTCTTTGTGGTCTTGTGTAGTTGCTTGAGTTCGAGCTTATTGTGATACGGGTACTTGTACTCTCGAGGGAGCCTCGTGATAAAACACTCATTTTCTCTATATCTTCTCCGTGAACCTTGTCGTTTTTAGAAATTAGAGGAAGCTTAGTCTTTGAGCAGCTTCTACAACGACTAATCGAAAATAAAAACCCAAATTCAATACGCAAGTAAAAACTGCTGGTTATACCTTACAATGATACTCTTTCTAATCAAAAGAGTAATATATACGCAGTTTGTGGAAAACTAGAATGGGGTTGAATAGTTTACCGCTTTTTACGTTAATTATCTTTTGAAATCTATCCGTTTTAATCAAAGATATACTTGACGTTTTACATTAAGATGTGAATTGAAACACTTTGACCAACTCAAAGACAATATGTAAACTAAACACAATATGTAAAACATGCAAGTAAAGAGATAGAACGATCAAACCACAACACGATTGTTTATCGTGGTTCGGCTACAAGGACCTCACTTGTCCTTGCCCTACGTCCACGCCCCGAGTATCCAACTCGAGAGTTTCAAGCACTATCAACAAACTCCTTCTCGGTGGAGAAACCTTTACAATCGTCGCTTACACTTTATCCGGTACAAAGCTAGATACCGAGTTCTAGTTCGAGGTAGAACCAACCTAACGTCGCCTAATTCCTTTTTCCGACACAAGGCTAGATGTCGAGTTCTTTACCAAGGGTACAACCACTCCCGATAGTTCTTTTACAAGGGTACAACAACTCCCGACACACTATGTATTTTGATGCCTAAAATACTAACCGATCACTTGATACACAATACACATGAAGTATAAACTACCTAAGCTTATACATGACCAAGGTAACAAGACTTGCAACTTTGTGTTGAAACTTGTAGCTTCTTGAATGAATTGTGATCTCCTTGGCTACATAAGAGATTCACACAAGTTAGTAGATTCTGAGATCTATGAGAGAAAAATATGTGAAATATGTTTCTAAGTGATAAGGGATTTCTTGCAAGTTGTCTTGTATTTATACTCAACAAGATGTCAGTTCTGGCGGACCTGGCGGAACCCTCACAAGGGTTTCGTCCGTGTTACTCCATGGTTCCGCCAGGACTGTTATGTCCAAGCTTGCACACAAAGTAAAATCCCTTTCAAACAAGTAATGTCACATCAATATTTATCATGCATTGACTCAATGATGAATGCTTCTAAAGATGTGTAAGTACCAAAGATAGTCAAACACACAATCTAACTATTGATGATGCATGAACTTATTACACACATGATGTGACACAACACATTCAAAGCATGCAAGACACTTTACTTCTATACTAAACAATGTCACATCAAACCTAAGTGCTAGCCAAACATACATGAAGCTTATGATGAGTCAAACACACAATCTTACCTTAATTGCATAATGACAAAGACTAGTTATGAACATGATGTGACATGACTAACTTAGAACATGTTAGGATGACATTTATGTAGCAAGCCAAGCAATGTCATATCAAGTAAATGCTAACATGTAATACTTCCAAAATGTGTAAGCAAGTATCATGGCAAGTTAGACACACATGAAAGCTTGATGTGACAATTCTAATTAAAGAGATAAGTCACATCAACTTATTACTAGACCACATGCATTGGATCACATTTGGAATACTTCCAAAATGTGTAAGAACTTCATGACAAGTTAAACACATAACCTATTCATGAATGCATGACATGATGTTTTCATTTAAAGAAATAAAACCTTGTTTATGTTTAAATAGAAATGTAAAGTCTAGTTATATAAGACTTAAAAACTAAAGTGATGTTTTATTACAATCTAAAGTTTGCACTTTGTTATTAACAAAACATAACAAAGATCGTTAAAATATAAATAACGTTTTTAGGCAATATTTGTATTAACAAACCTGTAGACACCTTTAGCGACCACATGTGGCCGTTAAGGTGGTTGCCATTTTTTGCTTGGTCAAATAGCCAAGAACCTTTAGTGACCATATGTAGTCGTTGAAAGTGATCACAAAAGATTTTAGTGAAACAAGTCAAGGACTTTTAGCGACCACATGTAGTTGCTACAAATGGTCGCTAACGATTTTGGTCAATAAGTAAACGAACTTATAGCGACTACGTGTAGTCGCTAAAGAATTTTGTCACAAAAGTTAGCCGAAAGTCAAAAAGCCAAAAATTCAAAAGTTAAATCAAACTTGTAGTCGCTAAAAGTAAAAAAATGTAGTCGCTAAAACTTTTAGCAACAAATTTAATGAGATGGCATTTATAGAGACTACAAGTGCTCGATGTAGGTCTTGGCAACCACTTTTCCCACTTTTAGCAATTACATCCGTAGTCGCTAAAAGTGGTTTATCTAGTAGTGTGTGTGGGTATGTTTTATGATTATATATGTATGTTTAAGTGAGATATAAATAAACGGTGAGAAAATGGTGACTACTACGAGAGTAAAGGTGAAGAGATAGTGAAAAAGAAAGAAAATAATATGACGCTTATTTTATTATTGTTGAAACTCATGATCCTTACTACATTCTTAATTAGAGTAATAAACTATAAATAGATAAACTATATGGTACGTACTATGGATGGTGCTGGAATTTGATAACAAAACTAGTTTATATTTACAAGTTTCTCGTTTCCATGTTTAACGAGAGAGATGTTTCTTCATGAAGTAATTGTAAACCTAAATGTGTAATAGGTATATAGCGCGTCATATATTACTACATACTGTTTATGATAAGATGACATTAAATCATGAAAACATTTTATTTATTTAAAGGCAATCATGAAAACATTTATAAATGATATTTACACCATGTGTTGCTACAATTTCATCAAAGATGTACAAGTCAGAACAATTTGAAGTGATATGTAACAAATAAATATTCTAAAAGTACACCTACAATTATGTTTGATGGTGCATGAATTTAACTATAGATATAGCTTCGGGTATTTTTTATAGGGTTTGTCTTTCTTTGAAATAATTATATATGTTAAAGCTAACATCTTTTAATTCCTACGGAGTAATATATTGCGCTCGATTTGTTCCGTTAGTTGGCAAGAACTTTCTAATCAAGGCATGGATACTCAAATTGTAAAACCAAACTGTCTTTCGTCCAAGAGTTAATTAATTTATACGTGTGCAAGGGACACTTCATATAGTACTAAAACATATGTAATTAATGGTCGAACCCATTTGATAGCTCGGTACCTTAGATCGGAAATACTTAGTCAAAATTATCTTACCTGAAATGAACTTGTCGCCGCCACGAAACCGGGAGCCCAAGGGCACATCGCCTTACTTGGAGGTAGCACAATTAGTCTATCCTGTGAATCACATATTTTCCATTCGCTAGTGTTTGTTTGGATGATTTAAATCAACAAAATACCAACTTAAAGTAGTATGGAAAGTAAGGAAATGAAAATGAAAATGGAGGTGTACGGAGAGGATGGATAGAGGGAAAAGGCACCATAATGATGTAAGATGATGTGTCATGCATAAATAAATCATAGACAAAAACTGTCAACCCTGATGGAGTTCTTAAGAAGCTTCCCTTTCTTGGAAGACTAACCCAAACTAAAAACAAAATAAAACAACAGTTTAGTGTCAACATCATTACCAAAAATTGGTTCTTCCACCAGATGCTCCTTGGCTCTACTCTTTTCAGTCTTTCTTCTTCTATGCCCTCCTCTGTTTACTTCACTTTCTTTCCATTACTTATGGCTCTTATTTTCTTGTAGCTTTTAAGTATTTACTAATTTCATCAAAATTTTAATGAAACAGGGTTGTTGCTTTTAGATCCAAAAGACTAATAAGCTAGGTTCGAGCTATTGGTGTAAAATTCTTGCATGACAAGTAGGTTAAGGTAAGATATTGGGTTACTAAACTACTTTTTAGCCCAAAAAACAGGCTTAAAAGTATCCATCAACTTTAATTCTTTGTAACTCTTTGCTATAACTTCTCTAGGTTCTACTACAATTATGTGGTTAAAAAAACCAGTTTATTAGTTGGGGTTGACCTTCCAACCCAAGTTTTTTTATGAACCCTAAAGACTGTTTCCGAGACAGGTAAATATCTTTCCATATAAAATGTAGTTGGCCATGTAAAACAATGAGAAAGGTATGTAATTTTGAAATATGTAAACCAAGAAAGCTGTACAATTTGGCCAAGTTGCGCATCCTTTTTCACTGGCAGGCTGGATTGGATAATTATCAATTTCCTATGAACACTACCGCATTATCTTAGTTCGATTGGTGCTAGCTGTTAAATAAACAGTCATTCCAAAATCAAATCTACTACGAACACATATCTGTCTAACCCTATCATTATCAAGATAGTTTGTAACCAAGGCAATGTGTGTTCAATTAAGAAAAATGTTGGTGTACTTTCCGTTTCAAAATATCAAAATATTTATATCATATATCAAATATATATCTATAAGTCAATGTATGCAACATGTTAAAAATTGTATTACCTTGTCCACACATCCAGTTGGTTGTTCCAACAAAAACATCAAGACAAGCTTTACCAGATCCCCGCCCCACCATATATAGTACATTAACCATGTCCATGGGATAGTCGTTGCTCCCCACCATGGCGTCACGATGCTCCATATATATTCTGAATATGTAGAGAACCATTAGGTGTCCACGATATACTTTGTTGGTTTCCTTAATATACGTTGCCTTTCTGAAAGGAAATTAGGCGTCCACGGTTAAGACCGCGTACTACTAGTCACCACAATTTTTGCGCATAGAACTTTGTTAGATAAGGCTTCAAATTCTCTACATTTTAATTGATCTTCACACTCTTAATCTCGGGCATTTTCCAGTTGCCTTTATTTAAAACTTGGTGTCTTTTTATTTTTTCTTATTAAATTGAGAGTATAATGTGACAAACCTATCGCTAGTTTTAGGTATTTTTCTAACACGCAAAGGATAACATAATCTGTCACAAAAACGTTAAATCTGTCTACAAAATGGCCATTTCCAAACTTTTAACAAAATTTTAACTATCAGTGACAAACTAAGCATCGAAAGGTTAGGTCTAAACTCTGACCAATTTATTACCGTTAACCAATGTGAAGTACGGATAACAAAGACTAAAGAATGAATTATGTCTGTGGGAATCTTGAGTGTACAGCGTTTAAGTATTGTTTATTAATGCAAATTGATTTGACAAGTAAATGAGGGGTGAAAAACAAAAACTGTGTCATGGTATTACCACTCACTCACTCTTCTCAGAATCCCCAAACTGGAAACTCTTTATTTGTCTCTTAGTTAAAAGCAGTTTTCTCTCTAAATGGCAACTATCAGTATATTTCTTCCTCATCATCGTATACGCTTTACCTTTTTATTAATTTAATACAACCCTATACTTCCATTAGCTAGATGCTACTTACCACCCCACCATCCAAACCTAACTTCATTTACCTATACAACTTTTTTACTTCCATTTGCATGTCTTAAAATATTTCACATATTTAAATCTCGTACGTATAATCCGGTGTACGTCCTATTTTATCTCATCGTAGACTACTTATACACACAATCAAGGAAAATTGGTTAGGTCAAGTTTATGACAAACCCCCTACATTATACACTCAAAGCATGTGAAGAATAGGGTCGGGTAATGGTGTTCCATATATGCGTGAAGAATTAAGCATGGCGCATCAAAATTGCTGCATTACGAATGGCCTTACGAAGGACTAGAAATTCGTTTTTAGCTCTGTGCATGTTGTTCCTTGTGAGTCAAATTGGATTAATCGGCCAAATACGATTCTTTCAACGACATAATTCTGTTAAAACTAGTGAAATACTAGAGAGATTACAATAGATAAAATCAATCTGTAACTCCAAGTTGTGTTTACATACATGTATAAAAAACATCATGTATATTAGATATCCCATAATAGTTTCATCATGAAAAAGAGATTCTCTACATAATAGGTGCATTATGCAAAAATAATTCAAGAATAAAAACATTTGCATATTCTTTTTTAACACATTAAGATGTGTCCAAAATTATGGTACGTACTCTACATAAATTTAGACCTTTTGTCATGTGAGACACCATCCGGGTCTGCCGCTCCTTCTTCTTTTTCACAATTGCCTTCTCTCTCTTTTCTATCTCTCTCTATAGATAGAGATCTTATCTTGTAGAATTTGTTATAATCAATAAACACAAATGGAGGAACAGTATGGGATAACGGATCTGACTCACTACATGAATGGAAGACCAATGTTCACTGCTATACCACAACAACCACAAACTCAACTCCATGATCTTCAGTACGAAATGGTGACTAGCTTGGGAGGAGGTGGTGGAGGTGGGATGATGTTTCGATCTGATTCGACCACTGGCACAGGCTCGACTACTAGTGCTGGTGGTGGGTTAGAGATGGAAACTGGTGGTGGTTTAGATAAGGAAATTGGTGGTGGAAATGGTAGATGGCCAAGGCAAGAAACTTTAACACTTTTGGAAGTCAGATCAAGACTTGATTCTAAGTTTAAAGAAGCTAATCAGAAAGGTCCCTTGTGGGATGAAGTTGCTAGGTCTTTTTCTTTCTCACTCTCTCTTTAATAACTACTACAACTCTTTCTTGTTCATCATGACAACCATCATCATCATCATCATCATCATCACTTATAAATATTTATATTTATGTTTGTGAAATACCCTATTCAGAGTTTAAACAAAACACCATGGGTCATGTTTCAGTGTATAGTTTCTTAACTCTTGTGAGCATTATCACTTACTTTCATTATATTTCATATTTATTTTCTGCATTTAATTGCTTCCATTTATTAGATTCCAAGTTTTATGTAAGACTTAACTACTAGTTAATGATTTCTTTAACTGAATCAATTAATGGGTTTTGTGGCTAGATTTTTACAGACTTTGCACTTGTTTCAGTTACTCATGTAGTAGTTAAGTTCAACATATAAAACAACTTACTAATTAATTTACCTTAGTGAAAGTTAAGTTTTTGGGTGAATACTACCAAGAAACCACATGAAACTTGTACTCCTTGGCAAAGATCACTATCACTTCAATCTTTTCAGCTTTTTTGTCATCAACTTTTCTGATCAACCAACTAAATAACATAAGTTATTTATTTTGCCTTTTATCTGTCTGTTTACAGGTTAATGTCTGAGGAACATGGGTATCAAAGAAGTGGGAAAAAATGCCGAGAAAAGTTTGAGAACTTGTACAAGTAT
Organism: Artemisia annua; assembly: GCA_014162995.1. Lineage (NCBI taxonomy): Eukaryota > Viridiplantae > Streptophyta > Magnoliopsida > Asterales > Asteraceae > Artemisia > Artemisia annua. The sequence goes on from LBNU01019582.1 coordinate 120,472, forward strand.
TACAAGAAAACTAAAGAAGGGAAAGCAGGAAGACAAGACGGGAAGCATTACCGATTTTTTCGTCAACTAGAAGCTCTCTATGGCGACACCAGTACTAGTCTTCATCCTAACTCTAACCCTAACCAGTCCTCCTTTTTGGATTCTCATAATCTTAACACTGAAACTAGTACTTTTCTTGCTCATCAACACCCAAAAAATAGTTACCAACCTGCCTCTTCTAGGCTGTGTGATAGTCCTAGCCTCTCCAACAATTCTTCTGGTTTCGAAACTTCTTCGTCGGGATACAGCAATCCAAATGCATTAATGGACGACACAGATGGTGTGGATAGGAAAAATAGCAAGAACAGACTGGGGACACGGGGTTGGAAGATGAAAATTAAGGTTTTCATTGATGCCCAAATGAAGAAGATTATGGAAAAACAAGAGGAGTGGATGGACAAGATGATGAAGTCCATTGAGCAGAAGGAGCAAGAGCGGGTTTTAAGAGAAGAACAATGGAGGAAAGAAGAAGTTGATAGGTTCGAGAAAGAGCACAAGTTTTGGGCAAATGAGCGAGCATGGATGGAGTCTCGAGATTCCGCTTTGATGGAAGCTTTGCAAAAACTAAACGGGAAAGAATCCGATTCTAGGTCTCCTCATGATCAAAACCTACATCATAACAATGGGAATAGTTGGGGTGAAAATGAGATCACTCGACTAATACAGCTACGAACGAGCATGGAAACAAGATTCGAACAAGGTGGGTATATGGACGAGCTTCTATGGGAGGAAATCGCATCAAAAATGGCTTGTCTCGGATACAACCGGAACAGCGTAGCATGCAAGACAAAGTGGGATAGCATAAATGAGTTCCTAATGAGAACCAAGAAGCCAAAAGATAATACAAGAAGCTCAAACTCATATTCTCACAATAACAACTACGAATCCTTGCCTCATATGTTTCATCATCAGGTGGGAAGCTATGGACAAGCCAACGAACGACTGGTTGCATCAAATAATCAACACAATAATGCTAGTTATCGATTACTGATGGGGAATCCGCAGAATATGTGGGATGGGTATGGCATGAAGCTTAGCAAGGGTGAGGATCATTAGGCTATATGTTCCTTAAGAGTGTGGTAGAATGGTAGAAGTGTGTTGGGTTTTAGATAATTTGACCAAGTCTCGTATGGTAATTAGATCTGGGAATAAGGTGAAATTAATTTCACTAGGTTTCTTGAGTATGATTAAAGAGATGTTTCGATAGTATATGTATGCAAGCAACTAACTCAAAACATATTAGGCTTTGCTAGCTCATTCTAAACCACCTATTAGCAATTGATGCTTCATATTTTCGTCCCCGTTGTTGTTATCTTTTTTTCGGCAAGATCGTTTTGGTGACATTTATTCTGATATCTTGTGCGCCTTTACGTATATATTTCTTATATTATTATACGAGAACATACAAAATGGATAATCAAATTTTGAAGAGTTTTCAATTGTAGAAATGAAAGAGCTCGATTTTATCACGTAGATGAAATTGATCATTCTTCCTTTGTAAATTAAAAGTCAAAAATGAAAATCATCGGTCAAACATTGAAAATTTTGATTGGGAAATTTAGAGGAAGAAAAATATGTTAAATTTGTGAAAAAGAGAAAAAAAGTAATAAATAAAACTTTGCTTGTTAAATTTTAAATAAATTATATAGCTTTAAGTTAACTTATCAAATGTTTTTAAATAACTATATAAATTTTACAAATACCCCATAAGCTTTATACCCCTTAGGCATTATATTTTTATTAAAAAGAATAACAAATATTTGTTGTTTCATATAAATAATATTATCATTATAGATTAAATTAACGTATATGCAGGGAATTATAAATATCAAAATAAAAGAACAAGTTACTTTGATATATAAATGAATAAATGAGATTGTACATATAAAGATTCACTTTATTATTCTTTATGAGTTTAATAAGGATATTTGGGAAGCTTTTATTTATTATTTTTTATTATTTTTTTTTAAACTATTTGTGTTCAATACGACTAAAGTTATTATTCTTAATTAGTTTAACACGTGCGTACACAAGTTAAATATTACGTAAATACTGCTGATATTATTTTTAACGAGAATATAAATATAAAAATAAAGTATGAGATACTGTGATATGAAAATAAATATAAGAGCTTTACATACAACAATAATTCGTGTAATTCAACTTTCAAGTTTAAATAAGATCCGAAAACAACAACATCAACCTCAACACTCTGTCAGCTAAACAAAGTCAAATCCTTCATCCAATAAAAATTTATACACAATATTAATCGATAGCAGAAACTATAGATAAAACAAATTAAAGTGATGAAAAAAAACGTTAGTGATAAAGATGATCATTATAAATTATTTATAGGTATTTTTAAATAAAAATACGCAAATGTTTAGTAAACTATTCAGATGTTAAAACTCCGTTAGTATGACTTATGTCAAAACTCCGTACACGCACGGGTCTAACTAAAACTAGTAGGGTATATGATGTTCTAGGTCATCTTAAGCCAATATAGTAACTATTTAAGAAATTAAGTCCAACAATACTATTAAATCAACATTAGATCACAAAGCATTGTATTTATCTGAATTCCAGTTTAAAACATAATCATTATACTTTAATCATCTCATGATTTCAAATATGCTTTAATTATCATCAAGACATGCGCTTTTACCATCTAATTATATGACCGAGAAATAGCCTTGTGGAAAACAAGGTTTTTGGTCCATTCAAATGCGTTCAACAAACAAAATAGATATGTAAATATAATGTGTTCATATTCTTTATCTGTGATATATGAAATATTGAAATGTGACTGGATGCAATTTCTTAAACAAGTTAAAGGCTAGCTAGATATTACGTTCTTGTAGCATGCAACCCATGAATAGTTATTTAATGCCTATACAGAAGAAAACAACTTTGATATTCTGAAAATTCTTTGAATATAGCTATATTTATGCCAAGGGTTGGCTTGTCATTCAACTACAGTAGTAATTATGCTATAATACCTCATATAGTGTCACGTAATAGTTCTTTTAAGCTAGTGTTAGATTTTAATGAGAATCGTGTATGCTTGCTAGTACGAGTGAATATAAACCCACCGGGATATATGGCCAAGTAGGGAAAAACTATCACTAAAATACGAAAGACTTGATGTTCAAATTGTGTTTCGCTTACACAGTTTGATATTTCGCACCAACCTTTCCGAAGGGAAGAGCTAGCTTGAATTACTCGGCCACAATATTAAAAGTTATAGTTACTAAAAGACGATTAAAGTTTGTCGGTCATGTTTTGTCATATGAAAGTTTTATGTCTGTTATATGGGATTAAAAAAATATTGTCACAGTGATTTAAAGTAATGAAACTTATGGTGTCATTCATGTACCTCTACATCTGGACAAAATTCAATTTTACATGGGCAAAAACGCCATGAGGTTGTAAACAAGAATTTTGATAGAACCACAAAAAAAAGTCCCACAAAAACTTCCCACAAAATGATATGTCATGCAATGAGTGGCTTAATCAGAGAGAAGAGAGAGAAACTATAATATAATCCACCATTCACTGTCTGACACGACATTTTATAGAGGATTTTGTGGATGTTTTTATGTGGGTGTATCACTCCTCTGTAAACAATTGTTCATAGAATCATAAGGGTTGGTTATTCGTACCTCTACATCTAAATTTGTTTATATTACAAAATTATGAAACAAAAAAAAAGATATAAATTATAAAATTTGATAAGTTAAAAGTAATAAAACACAAAAAATACGGAGCAGAAAACCATAAAAATTGTCTTATCCTGTTAATAAAGTGAGTAAAACTACAAAAAAATGTGCAAAACGAAAATTTAAAATTTGACAAGTTAAAAATAGTAAAATAAAGTAAAGAGGGTACTAATGGTACCACCCATGTTCATATCCATATGTATGAATTTTTCTTCAAACATATATCCTTACTTCTTATACAATTGGTGTTAAACTTCTCCACAACACGTTGAAAACTGTGCGATTTTTGCCAGCCCATACTCTCTAGCTAATTCAGCAACCTTGCTGAAGAGAGTTTTATCTCATACCATGAAATGTGATCATGCTCGTAAATTCCTTCGTTCCAGGGCAAATTGAGTTGAGTGTTAATAGGTGTACCCGTAGTTGTTGCATCCCATGATTAAATTTGAATCACTACAAAAATAAGGAGAATGGCGACACGACTATTAGTGATGATATCGTCGCCAAAAGTCGCTAAACAATAAAATTTTGATTTTCATTGTACTTTGACGATACTTTGACTTGAACCTTTAGTGACGACGCGTTGCTAAAGGTAATTTCATTTTCTTTTCTAGATCTTGTATCCCATGAAAGTACATAAAAGTCATGTAGAGGTTGTTCAATGTAACTGTAACTTTGTTCCCATGAAAGTCATGCGCCAATATCTTCCGCTGCGATATTTTGGGGGTGTGACAAATTGGTACCAAAGCCAAGGTTATAGAGAATTAGGTTGCATCATTAAGCCTAGAATATAACCGTTGTATCATAACATCTCATCATAAAAATGTCGCGGCGAGTCCATGCACTGAGTCACAAAACTGTCATTCATGCTCATACATTTCAATGGTCTTTAAAACTTTTCCAAGACATTACGAGTGATATAATGGTCTCATTTATTTTCAAGACATTGTGAGTGATACAATGGTCTCAAAAACTTTTCGTGATATTTTATATTGACATTAAAACCTGTCACAGTCTATCGATCCCCCTTATTACCTTACTATCCGTCTCTGAAGACTAGTTTGTAAACTAGTCTCATACTTTTGAAACACCTACATCGTATTTTCCTATGAGCGTCGTTGTATTGTGTGGATATTCTTTTCATTTTGAATTCTCTATTTTATTTTAATGTGAAATGATGAATTCCGTTCGTTACACTTCCTATTTTACCACCATCTTATAAACCGTTCTATCATTATCTTATAAACTATTTTGTTACCATATAATAAACGAATTTGCTACCCTCTTATGAACTACCTTACTACTATTTTATAAATTGTCCTTGCGATTTCTGTATAAACTGTTTTGTTACTACCTTATAAATCATTTTGACATTACCTTATAAACTATTTTGCTACCGTCATACAAACCCCTTTGCAATCACCTTATTAACTGTTTGGCTACTTCATAAACTGTTTTGACTTCTTTGACTAAACCGAACATTGCATTATTAATCCTTAATTATACATAACCTGATCACCTATGTCTAATTCAAGAAGGATCATGTTATGATTGGAATAGTTACCTTTTGAATTCCATTTAAAACGAACTTTTCACTTATAACCTTGAAAATCAAAAATTTGTGTGTGTATAAATAGTTACAACCTTATCACGTAGAGTCAAAATCATCCTACGCCACATTCTAAGCCGAGTTACATCACTAGTCATCCTAGAAAAAACCCACCGACCACCAGAAGAGTTATGCCAATGTGAGACGTACACCTCTAGAACTTCAAGACGGAGTTATGGACTGAGAAGTTAAACGATTGAAGCAGAGTCAAATTCCAATCGTCAATATAATATTCGATGGAATTCCTGAAGAGGTCCTAAATTTACTTGGGAACGGGGAGACCAGATTCGCCGCAAGTATCCACACCTCTTCACGGACACCACTCCTACAACCAACACAAACTGAATTCCGGGATGGAATTTCTTTAAGAGGGATACACTGTCATACCTCGTATTTTCAAGTCATTTACTCGACTATAAACTCAAAACAATTCACTTTGAATATTGGAAATTTTACTTTGATGCATTACCGTTAGGTTAAATCTCGTATACCAGCAATATACTACGTTTACTCTACACAACAATGTGCATATACACTCTAATAAACATACTTTATATGTTTTTACATTTAATTTTATAATTTTTAATAATACCATTCAAGTCTTGCATTTTATTGCATTACATGCATGCATAACATACCCAAAACCCGTACCGCCTTTCCACTAGCACTTTAAATATTTATACACTTTTAAAATAACTCATTTCCATCTTCATTATCACTACAAAAACCGGCCCCCCATATATTCCCCATTTACTTTTCTTTTTATTTTTACCATAAACTACTACTTCTACGTTAATTTCTAAACAATACATCCTAAAAATACTAGATACTTACACCACTCCATGACACCACTAAACCAACACTCTTTCCTTACTAGTTCAGCCCCCCACATGCCACCATCACCTCACCTTCTGTGAGACCCGTATCCCGGATACAAATAGGCCCTACCCCAAAGGGAATTGACTAAGGCTTGACCTGATTGGCTAGTCAAACCCGATACTCAAAGGGAGTCAAAGAGTGTGTAATGTGGTTATAGAAAGTAGCACGTGTCACAATGAGAATGAAAATAGACTTAAGGGATTAAAGTGGTAAGTTTTTAATAAGTTGTAAAGTATAATGTGGCTAAAGTAGAAAGAAAAGGAATTGAGGGACTTATGTTGTCATATAGCCAAACTAGTCCAAGTAACTAAATTAATATCTATTTTTGAGAGTATTCTAGAGAATATGAGAAGTGTTGAGTGTGTTTTAGTGATGACGGTTCAAGAAAAGTGAAAAAGAGGGAAGAACTAAGCTATGATGATCAAGTGAATGATGAGTTGTTCCTTATCAAAGGTTAAGCCTTAACCATGATCTCCCTACAAGTAAGTAAGCTTTAATATTGTGTTAATGATGATTATAAGTTAAGGTTCATTAGGATGATGATAGGTTTTTGGTAAACCATTTTTGGATAGTAGTGTTTTGATTAGGTATTAAGTATTTGTATGAAGTTGAATAGGAATTAAGATTTATGATTAGGGTTTAGCAAGTGAGAAATGTAACACCCCCATTTTCACGGTTCGCAGTGGATTTAGGGTTAGGGTATTACTTCATGGAATCACAGTTATAGTAATAGAAAACGACTCGAAAAGAGACGTTTTTAGAAATTTAGTTATCATTCATTAATTTATCAGAGTTTTGATAGTAAAAGATATACTTTACTATTGATGAGGTCCCAAAGTCTAGGTGAAATGTTATGTTTGAATGATAACCGGTTTGAAAGTCCTCCAAGTTCAGTGCCTCCTCCTGCCATAACTCCGTAGTAGTGATATACCTAGGATACATGCTTAAAAGTCAACACTAGGTGTTGAGTGAGAGTCATAGGTTTAGGTGATAGTGAATACAAGTTCCAGAGGGTTCAGTTGTTATACCCTTCAAGGAAAATGTAGTGTGTGTGATAATTGCAATGCATATACAATTATCAAGAGTGGGGTATGTTGCACTAAGCTCATGAACCACACGTTAACAGTCCAGGTCATGGGGTCTGCAGACCAAACCATGAGGGGACGGGAAGGATAACTTTGCCAAAGTTACTCCTTCAGAGAGGGTTCAAATATAGTACTTATTGATACCCTCCAGTGAGAGGTAGTATCAACGGGAGTTGTCAAACTCCAATAAATCTATCAACTATATTCGCGTTCACTTGGGTAAAATATCCTAAATGATTAGATTTATGAATTTTAGTTATGTAGTGGTGGCAGATAGTTTACTCGTGCAACAACCAAAGAAAAAGACTTGTATTCGGTTTAAAGAGAAGCAAGTAGCATGTATCCCCCTCAGAGGGTTTATAAAGCATTTAAAAAGAGTGTGAGACAATGAAAACTCACCGGGGCTTTGGGAAATCTTATTGATGTAAAAAGTGACTCGGAAACTAGACAGCCTTACTCACGTATCCCGGTGGTATTGTAGGTGTGGATGTACGTCAAGCTCTAGTTGTTTTGTTCAAGTTTCTTAAGTAATCATTCTTAGGATTTTTAATGTTTTAGATATAACATAACACTGTTCAGGCCATCAAAACCCAGAAGTATAAGACTCCTCACATGAAGCTCCCTACTATTGTATTATGTTATCAACATAATATCGTTCGGGCCACCATAATTCAGAAGTTAATACTCCTCACATGAAGCTCCTTACTATTGAGTCATGTCGTTATTTAGAGTTTAGTTATAACATAACACCGTTCGGGCCATCATAATTCAGAGGTCATGCAATAATCGTTTGAGGAGCCAGGGCACTTTAAATCGTAAACCCAGCAAACTCGTTAAAACAAAATATCCACATGATACCCCTCACATGAAGCTCCTTAGTATTGTGTTATGCTTCTAACTTTAAACTATTTTCACTTTATACCCTTATAGTTTCTATATTTATAAAATCTACCTTGAACTTATAATACTTATATTATTTATATTTATAACTATCTAAACTTGACACAATTAGTCCCTATACTTCTATATTTTGGGAAAATAGCAGAAATGACCCTTGGACTTATAAGTTTTCAAAATTTACCATTTATACCCTTAACTTTATAACTTTTGCAAAACTAGTCCTTATAAGCTTATAATTATTTAACTTTTTATCCTAAGGTTATGTAAGTTTGCAAAAAGGGTCCTTATACTTATAACTTCTAAGAAATGTCAAAAATAGTCCCTAGACTTAATATTTTCAGAACGTTACCATATATATGCCCCTATTCATGGAAAACTTTGCAAAACTAGTCCTAATTCCATGCAAGTCATATTTTTATGAAACAAAAAGGTTTCCTAGCATATGGTTAACTAATATTAGCATATCTAAGTTACCTAAACTAGCTTATAGCTTATGAAAAGGGCTTATAGCATATAAACATGAATTCGACTTATTTTAGGGTTTTAAAATGAAAACTAGCAAGTTTTAGTGATCAAGGCTTAGGCATAGGTTCTAATGTGATCTAAGGAAACCTAATACTATCCTAGAACTGTAATAAAGCTAAGAGATAAAGATTAAAAGCTTACATGACCAAGGAAGTTCTTAACGAATGCTATTAGGGTTTTCTAGGGCAAAACTAAACTCGACAAGCATGCAAGGCCTAGGTACTCGACTTCTAAGGTTACTAGGCTACTACTATGACTACTAGGACCAGAAAGTGTGAGGTGAAAAGAAGTGAAATGGTGTGAGTTGAAATGAAAGGGTACAAGCCCTTTTATAGGCTCGTTTGGAGTAGCGACCAAGAAAAGGGAAGAAGGAGGTGTCGAGGGGGGGTGATGAATAAGACAAGCTACATGCTGACTATTGCAAGCTACTATGGTGACAAGGAGGTCTAGGAGGCGGTTTAGGGGTGTTTGTGGTGGAGAAGTAGCCGCGGCACAAGGAGGTGACAAGGTGGTGGTCCCCCTCCTTGTGTGCTAGCTAGGGAGGTGCTAGGGTGTGTGCTAAGCATGACTAAGGTGCTAGGCTAGGTTCTTGAGGTTCTTAGGGTACTTAGTTTTAGGATTAGGGTTAAGTTAGGTTTAGTTATAACCTAATTTTTCTTAGTGAGAGACTATGGTCTAGCTTAGGGTTTAGTGCCTAGATTAGGGTCCTATGAGTTTTTAGTGACTAATCCGAAGTCCTAAGAAGCTTATACTAAGTGGTGGTAGCTTATGGGAAAGATTTGGGAAGGTTTAAGCTAGTTTCCGGGAAGTTATAACCTAGTTATGGTTTTGTGCTTAAGGGAGTTGTACCTAAGGTCTAAGAGGTTCTACTAGTATCTAAGGGTGCTAAGATATCCTATTGTACCTAAGGTAACTCATACATAAGCCTTGAACACTTTCAAACTAGTTTATATAAGTAATTAGGGTTTAGTAAATACATAGGCCTGATTAGTGCTTAATTAGGGTTTATTAGGGTTTTGTGATGGATTTAGTGTGTTACATTGATAGATTACTTATTGTGGTGTTGTTGTGATCTTATGCTTGACATACCAAGAGTTTATAGGATGTGTGGGTAGAGATATTTGGCTTGTGTGGATACGTGAGTAGGTCTAGAGAGTCATGCAAGTAATGAATGCACATAAAAAGCAAAAAAATTACCTGTGAAATACCTAATACAGGTATTTATAGTTATGAGATTATTGTGGGTTGTTATAGTCTTACCCCCTAGAAGAAATCTCGTCCCGAGATTTAGCTGAGCGTAGGGGTAAAAGAGGAATTGAGTTGTTGATTCGAGAAAAGAGAGGTGATAGAGGAAGAAAGGAATTGTACAAACGGAGTAGGAAATGTTTGCACATGTACCAGATACTTGAACTCATTTATTTATATCTCATTACTTACAAGTAGAGGCGTCCCAATTCTGGTAAGCAAGAGCTTATAAATTCATGATCCATTTGATTTATGACTTACTCCTTAAAATGAAGGAGCATCCTAGTTCATTTTAATAGAGTAGTCATCATAAATCATCCTTAAGCAGTATCGGCAGGAAATGGAAAAAGTGGTCCACACTTAAGGAAATGTGATCTGAATGTTTTGAAGACAAGTTCTAGTCATGGTCGAGACAAATTCTAGCCATGGTGGAGACAAGTTCTAGCCATAGTGGAGACAAGTTCTAGCCATGGTGACCAGTTCTACAGTCTCCCTGTTTAGCAACTAGTCACTTGGTAGCCTCTTATGTTATGGCTAGAGTGACGGGTGTTAACAATCTCATTCTTGTAAATTTTGCAAGGCGAGATAGTGTAATATCATAATCGAACATAATGAGGATTAAAGTTCGATATAGATATTCTTACAAGATCTAACTAATATAATCTTGTGATATGACGAGAAATACAAGTTCTAACTTTTAGAACATTGTTGGATGAGGTAGGGGAGAATATAGAGTAGGAAAAATAGAGTGAAAATGATGAAGGAACGAAAGGATGGAAGGAAGTAGAAGGATGGATGAAAAAGTAGGAAGGAGTAGGGAGGAAGGAGGGAAGGCAAGGGATGAAATAGGAAAGTATGAAGGAGTGGGAGATAACGAAGGAGTGGGATTAAATGGAAGAGTAGGAAGAAACAGGAGTATAGAATTTTAAACGGAAGAGTAAGAGTATAGGATACTTGAAAGGTCGGTATCCTAATAAGAACAAGATTTACTAGATTCCTTTAAAGTTTGTTTTTCCCTTAAGGTTCTTCTAGTTTCTATAACTAGTCCTAAGGTTCCATGGGTGATGTATTAGTCTTATCTGATAAAGAAGATCCTATAGTAGGAGAAGGGCTAGGTGGTTTCTCTTCTAGGGGTTTACTAGGAGTTTCACTATTCCTAGGTAAAGTTTTGTGTTTACTTTTTTTTGTTCTAAGTTGTCTATCTTATGTCCTAGGTATTTAAAACCGGGTAAAGTAATATCCATAGTATTTTCCAAGTAGGATTTCTAATGTGTAACCTATAAATTGTCAAATCCTAAGAAGCTAAGTATAGGTAGACTAAAATCCTTAAATGTCTTATTTCTAGTTATTCTAAGTCTGGGTAATAAAATTTAGGGTAGGTTCGGGTTATCCTAATGGTGTATCATTCCTAGGTATTTATAAGTCCTTAAAGTATGTAGAAAAATCTTAATACGGGGTGGGTAACTTATGAAACTAAGTCTAGGCAAACTATATCCTCACAACGGTTTGTCCCTATAAAGTGAGAATTTAACTAGTATTCCTATTCTGTCACTAGACTATGTGCTAAAGGCTTAAGGTTCTAAATCAGTAGTGTATTAATCTAATCCTTTGTTATTCTTAAGTTTCCTAAATTATATCTAAAGGTTTCCTTATATCTAATCTACATCTAATTCTAATGTCCTCGATATTAGGTAAGATTCTTATCTTAAGCTAAATATTTTCTTAGAGAGATGTCTTTCTTTTGTCTACTTAGTATAGATTCTTCCATAGTTCAGTTTCTAACCTCAAAATTTTCTTATTTCCTATTTCCTTAATAATTTCCTTAGAGGTAGTTTATCTTAGTGATTCAATGTATTCTATTCTTAGACTTGGGTTTTCTAAAGATATCCTAAAATCATTTCTTACTTCAAATACGGGAATCCTAGGGAGTGAAATTCGGGTTTTACTAAGAGGGGAAACTATTTCGGGAATCATAGTAATCTAAGGAAGTAAAAAGGGAAGGATGGGGATATGTTTGTATATGACTATCATATAGTTGCATATAGGAATAGTTAGGGGAAGATTCTCTAACTAGGGGAAAGATAGCTTAATGAAAGCTGAGGAAGTAGTGAGGATTTAGAGATCGGAGAGGAAAGAATTCAGATCTCTATGATATAGAATAACAATTCTCATCATTGTTAAGGGAAGTTTTTGAAGGAATTGGGTTTTTTAGGAAGTGAAAGGATATGAAGCACGAGGGGAGTTTAAAAGTTTTGATAATCTATTAATATAAGGCATCGGGGTAGTTCATCCTAAATTCCTAGAGGTAAGGGTTTAAGGTAGGTTATAACAAGTACCCAACTTGTCATATTTTACGGGATATGTGTATACTCCTAGGGGTTACTATAGGGTTCGGGATGACCTAGGGTAATCAAGAAGAAGCATACCTTATCCTAGTTTAACTAAATTATCCTGAATTGAGGGGCACTAGGTAGTGAGAATAAGAGGTATCTAAGTCATAACTTATGTTATTGATTCCCTATTTTACATATCCTATAAGCACTAGTTATTCTAAGGCAAAACTTTTAAGGCTATAAAAGGCATACTACTTAGGGATTTCTTCCAAGGTTTTCTTAAATCTAAGGGTTTGAGTTTGTGATGTTTCCTAGATTTGATTGATGACATTCCTCATCATCATCAATCATCTTTTCTAAAGTACAAATCCTAAAACGGGCAAAGGCTATCTTATGGTGATGTCTCATTTGATTTTTTTTGTAATTTAGCAACCTTAAAATGGGTTTTTTTAGGTAAAGGGATCTCCACCCCGGCAAAATATATTAAAACCAAAGAAAAGATGAAAGTACAATGGAATGCGGCTGAAGTACCACATTAACCTCAAGCAACCGCTTGAACTACCACTAAGTCATTTACGACATGCCGTAAATGAACAACTAGCTACCAACAACTAGAACAACCCTTAACACAAAAAACACATAAAACACTAACACAAAACCACACAGTGAATTACTTCCTCGATCTTCCTTGGACCTTAAAATCGGATATTTGGTTAAAAGCCTTCAATTGCTCAGGTAAATCAAGGACCTGTGCAGCATAATCATCCGACAAATAACCTTCAAGCTCGTTGTATCCTCCTGCTGACGACAAATAATCGTAGGGCTCATCAACCTCGTTCTCACTATCAGACACAACCACATTACCCACCTTAGAAAAAGGATTACCCTTTTTCGGACCAACTCCCTCTGGAACAGGTTTCCCACTATCATCCACTAGCTTTGCTACCCCATCAATAAGAAGTTTTTCAAGCTGATCAATTTTCTCAACAATAGGGGTAATAGGCTTATCAACCTCAATAGCCTCATCAACCTCATGATCACTATCAATCTCCATTGCTTGCCCGCTTTGCGCCCCATGCGACGACACAACCTCATTGCCAAAATCCGAACTAATCACCTCATCACGCAAGGCGCCAAAAGGGTTCTTATTGATGATATCACTAAGATCATCATGAATATACTTACTAGGAGTATGCACACCACCCTTTACTTGATTAACAGGTATATCTGGAGTAGCACGCACATTAGGACCACTGGCATTAGCATGAGCATCCTTAGAAACATCCTTAGGAACAGAGGGATCCGTGTTAGTGTTAGAAGATGACGCTCCGCTAGATCCCGCTTTCCTTTTCGACACCGGCTGCCAACGATAATTTAATGTAACCTTAGGCTTCGTAAAACGAACACCATCAATAACCTTCTCATGAGTTGGTTCTTTACCCTTACCTTTGCGTTTAGTAACATCAACAAATCCATCTGCATCAACATTATTACGAACACTCTGCTGTTTAACATTTTTAGGGCATGCCGCATCATTATGATCAAAGATTTTGCAAGAAGCACATCGAGGCGGCTTCCATTCATATTCAATTCCAACGCGCACCAACGAATGACCTAAACCATTAGGGAATGGAATAGCCACCATCACGTGATCCATTAACGCTTCAAGAGATGATACTTCAACGAGAGCACGAGCATATGAATTTTGGCCCCAAGACTTAATACACAGAGAACTGGTGTAGGAATCCAACATAATAGGCTTACCAATCTGAGTCGTGATCAAACTTAGTCCCACCTCCGTATAAGCAACAATAGGAACGTTATGTAATTTCAACCATACGGGAGCAGAAGTAACTTCCTCCTTAGCAAGCGTAGTATTAGGGGACCACACATTAAGAAAAATAGGCATCGAACGAATCAACCATGGCCCCGACTCTAACACTTTTTCCATACCATCCTTAGTGGAGAATTGAAAAAGAAAGAACCCATTATTTAACATAACACGTTCCAAACCATATTTAGCCCACGTATTCTTCACATAGTTCTCCACAATAGGAAAAGCAAGCCGTTTCCCAATAAAATACCCATATAGCGTGTTAACAAACCTCGCAGAAACATCATTAATTTCTTTCATTGGGATTGCAACATGAGCACCCTCTACACGCTCCTCATTACGCAATTCACATAAATTAACGGACTTAAACGAATGCTTAGATTGAAATAGAGAAGCATAAGACAGTGTAGGTGCTGTTATAGATCCACTATTAGCAGACGACTTACCAATATCATCCTGAATCCCTATGGCTGGCATGGTAGCATCCTTAGAACCTTGAGCATTATCCGTTGCAATCACGGAATCGTTTGCTTCCATAGCGAGTAAGATACGAAACAAAACCTAACAAAACTAAAACAGAACGAAAATAAAGGAAAACCCCTAAAAACCCCACGACCAGCAGGTCTATAGATCAGAATTCGACCCTCATGGATCAAACCCTGATCGACAGAACTAAACGAAACAAAGCAATAATCCTATAGTACTAATCGACTCCCTATCAACACCCTACATACGATCGATTTAGGATAACCCTAAAGAACGATCGATTTAGGATAGAAGAGCAGGAACGATTTTAATTGTTAGGGTATAAGGAAATCGCCTAAGAAAAATCGGTTTTAGGGTTTTTTTACCTTAAAATGGGTTTGTTGTAAGGTATTCCTTAAACTACTATAATCAGGTTGGAAGCCTATCATGACCTTCTTCTATCTTCTCAAGATGGTCAAGGAAAATTTCATCTAAGTTATTTAAAATTTCCTCTAACTGATCTTCCTGATTTTCTAAGGTTGTCGTAGTGGGATTTTCCCCAATTTCAACGTTTAAAGATGAAGTGGGAGGGTTTAGTAAATAAGGTGTGGGTGCTAAAGTATAGGGTTGCCTAGGTTCATATCTAGGGGTATAGGTAGATATAGGGTTTCTAAGTATATATGGTTCTCTAGGAAGAAAGAATCCATGTGGTTCAAATCTTGGAGTAGGGAATGGTGGATGTAATACAGGGTTTGGGGGAGTAATAGGTGATGCCTTAGCATAGAAATCTCTTATATGTTTTAAGTGTGGGTTATCTATGAAAGGTGTAAAATCTAAGGATGACGGTGTATCTATATTATTCCTAGAGTCTTCAAAGGAATCGGGAAAATATGGTTTAGAGGGATAATCTAGTACATTCGGAGAGAAAGAGCATTCTCCGGATGTAAACTAGATGAGACGAGGGTAGAATAGCGGGGAGTAGACATAACTATATAATAGTAAAATACTGTAAATCATTTAGTAGTTAAGCAGTTAATTACAATACTAACCTTAGCACGTATTGTTACAGAGGATGGCAGGGGCACTGAGGACTTTCTTGGGCTTATGAAAAGTAGTTGTAGTTTAAGTTTTGACCTTGTTCTCTACAACTTATGCTCTGAAACCAATCTGTAACACCCCCATTTTCACGGTTCGCAGCGGATTTAGGGTTGGGGTATTACTTCATGGAATCACAGTTACAGTAATAGAAAACGACTCGAAAAGAGACGTTTTTAGAAATTTAGTTATCATTCATTAATTTATCAGAGTTTTGATAGTAAAATATATACTTTTACTATTGATGAGGTCACAAAGTCTAGGTGAAATGTTATGTTTAAATGATAGCCGGTTTGAAAGTCCTCTAAGTTCAGTGCCTCCTCCAGCCATAACTTCGTAATAGTGATATACCTAGAATACATGCTTAAAAGTCAACACTAGGTGTTGAGTGAGAGTTATAGGTTTAGGTGATAGTGAATACAAGTTCCACATGGTTCAGTTGTTACACCCTTAAGGAAAATTTAGTGTGTGTGATAAATACAATGCATATACAATTATCAAGAGTGGGGTATGTTGCACTAAGCTCATGAACCACACGTTAACAGTCCGGGTCATGGGGTCTGCATACCAAACCATGAGGGGATGGGAAGGATAACTTTGCCAAAGTTAATCCTTCAGTGAGGGTTCAATATAGTACTTATTGATAACCTCTAGTTGTCACATCCTGAATTTACCTGATTGGCAGCGGAATGGAATACCTGGGTGTAACGTTCATGGCATCTCATACAATGGTTATATTGAACGACCTAAAGTGTTGTTTTGAAAATACATCGTTTGATCATTAAAAACATCAGAGTTTACAAAATAGGTCCCAAAATGGTGTTGCGAGTTCTTGAAAATAAGTTTATCATGATTTAACATTACATAAGTGCTTGAAAATAAAAAGGTGAGACGCGTCGACTCCGCGACTCCAAGTAGGTCCAAAATGCATGTCATCATGATGTCCTAATTACCTGAAAATACATTGCTAAAAACGGTCAACAATAATGTTGGTGAGAAATCATAGGTTTATAAAAATGAATATTATACGGTAACCTCAAGTATAATGTGCACGACATATGTCTCATGAAAAATTGTACAATAGATTTTAAACTCATGATCCCGAAGCTAGACTGATGAAAATGCCCCAAATGGAGTGCTTTGCCAAACACCCTGAATGTATGAAATGAAATGCATCCGTTTGATTGTTGGTGATATCAACGCGGATGGAGGCGTCACCCTCAATAGATCTATTCACTCACCTTCGCTTGCTCACTATTAACGATTCATGATGTACTAAATAGGGGACATTAACATGGAAAATGCGGTAACTTAAGCAATGTACATGAATTTGATACTTAGGCCCGAAGCAATGTATTCTCCCCCGTGGGATTTGCAGACAATAAAAATGTAGACGGGGCTATGAAAACTCACCTGATATGGATGATAGTATGACAAGTGAATGAAATGAACACAAGGCGCGATCTCTATCCGCAACCTAATATGAATGAATATAATCTAATTTAGATTATATAATGATGTCATGAATGCAAGTGCATATGTTATCTATACCACTCGTATTATTTTAAAAACATGTATAATCGTCGAAAATTATATTTTATGTTGTCGTGTTAAGTCATATTATATTTTACATGTATATATGGTGTAACGATGTTCTATGATAGTTGTTTGGTGAAAAATTGTGAAAATATAACTTTTCGTCGTAAAATATAATACTTGTTAATCTCTAAAGACGGCCAAAAGTGGCATCGGAAAACTAGTCGCAAAACAGTGTGTACTGAGAGTTAGGGGACAAACTCAGCATTTTTGGAATGCTTGTTACACTATCTAAATATGTTCAGTAGTGAAATTTTATCTATTGCGTCTAGATTTTAAGATAAATGGTCGAAAAGTATGGCCTTTAGGCCAAAACTGTCATTTCTGGGTAACTTTGAGTGGCTGTAGTTTACTCGTTTTAGGTCCAAATGACAAACGGCCAACTGATTTGAAAACTAGGCCAGGTGGTCTAACTTTTGTGCCTTGGTGTCCCTACTCCAGATATGAGTCTATTGACGGGAAATTTGCTCCAAACATGGGTGTTTGTGAATTTTCTGGTTTCACTTGAAAAATTACCAAGTGCTGTCAAAAATTATGTGAATTATTTATGTTCAAAAATTCGTATCTCCTTCGTTATAAGTCCGTTTCTTAAGAATTTTATATCCCCGGTTAGCTCTTAACAAGTACTAACACATTTTTAACATGTTGGTGCATTTTAATGAGGGTTAGGGTCCTGTTTTTGTGAAATACTTTAGTACATCAGCAACAAAATTTTCTGAAAATGTAAGAAAACATGTGTAACTTGTTTTTATCGTAACTTTTTCGTTATAAACCCGTTTTTACCCGTTCTTTCGCCCATAGCTTCGTTTTTGAAAGTATTTTCTAAATCTTTGATCAAAAATTAGCCCATACCTACTGAGGTTTCCATATTTTACAAATAAGGACAGTAGCAAAATATATAGTCATAAAAGTGGTTTTCCTAGTTAGTAACTTGTCCAAATCTTTCACCAACAACAACAACTCATCCCTTAAACTATCATACACCTTCTTAGGGTGTCATGAGGTCCCTAATGTCATCAAACAAGCCTCTTCACCAATATTCTCTTAATATAATTTCTAACTCATAAAAATTGTAAAAACATAAATAGAGTGGTATGATTTACATATCAACTTGCATGTGTAAATAAAATGACAAGAACATTGTAAAAACAATGTAATATTATGAAAAATATCTTGGTTCACTTACTTGGAGTGGTGGTGATTAGTTGTTTAAGAAAACCCTAACAAATCTATAGGTTTCTATTTCAAAACCTTGTAATAGATATCTACTAATTTATATGAAATCTTGAACTTGAAATTTCTTCTTCTTCTTCTTCTTGTTTTTCTTGTTGTTGCCGTGAGTTAGAGAGGGAGAGACCAAGAGATATATTTTTGCTTGATCTAGTATTGCATGTATGTTTAATGGTTTATGTGTTTTGTTAGTGGTTTTGTAGATATGCAAAAAGATTGAGAAAAAAAAATATATGACAAGTGTCCTTGTGGTTATACCATGACCGGCCACCTCATGTGAGGTGGTTGTGTTGTGAAATTTTTGATATATATTTTGTTTACGGGGTACCGTTTAGTGTATAGTTTAAGTAGTTTAGCGTATTTGGGTACCAGGTTAATTAGAAATAATTTTTAATGGAACCATTGTGACAAAATATAATTTGTAAAAATTATAAAAATATAATTTTTGTAGATATTGAATGTTTCAATAATTTTTGCTTTGTTATTACGAAAACCGTCGTAATTATATATAATTGATAGTTTAAAATAAATAAATTCCCAAAATATTGAGAAAGTAACTTTTAGAATCTTTGTAATATTATAATGAGTGTAGAAATATATTAAGACCATTGTGGGAAGTGTCGGATGTATTGTATATAATTATTGATCACGCATTATCATATATTTAAAAAAATAAATATATGTAAATTGAAATTATATAAATCCTACGAGTGAGATAGTATGCAAATGATGTAGTAATGAAATGTAGACTAACTCTAGTCTATGAAATGTATTTTGAATAATGTCTTATGATCACGCGACTTAACCTTCCCAGTTACATGAAATGAATACCCGTAAACCTTGTTTACGTGAAATGGTGAATTGAAATTTGTGAATAGTAAATTGTCGAGACTTGGGAAAATGCCCTGAAATTGTGAGTTGTAACATTTGCCCACCCAAAAAGGAATTCAGTCCACTGAATTCAGCTGGTGTTGGTCTCTGAAGTAGACTCGGTGAAAAGATGTGGGTATTTGAGTCGCATTTGGTCTTCCCGTTCCCAAGTAAACTCGGGACCTCTTCGAGAATTCCAGCAAACCTTCACGATAGGAATTTTACTTTGTTTCAACTGTTTGACCTAACGGTCTGTGATTTGATGGCTTATATGGAAGTCTCTCCTAGAGAAATCAATGGAAAAATATCCAATTTAATGGCTGAATGAGTGACAAGCGGTGTACGTATCCAAAGAGGGTTTGTCGAAAGGGATGTTCATGAAAAATTCTATTTGTTTACAAGGCTTTTGAATGAATATTTTTGTTAATAATTTTTCAAAATGTGACTATTTTCTTCATGGCATAATCCTTCCTGAATTATACATAGGTGATCAGGCTATGTATACTTGAGGACAAATGATGCGATGCTTGATTTAGTCAAATAGCGTTACTTTTCTCAAAAGTTTTAGATGGTGTTCAACGTGTTGTTGTGAAAAATGGTATCACAGAATAATTCTTTTTAGGTTATCATGAAAATTGTTTCGTGTAATGGTAGTAAATGCTTGATAAAAATAACAGAAAAATCAATTTATTGGGTGGTGACAAAATAGCTTGGAATAAAATTTGTTAAATGGTTCATTGGATACGTGGGTGAATCTTATGGAATGGTAATAGTTTACTAATCCGTCAAGAATGAAATCGGTCTAATCCCTGCTAAGACAATGGCATAATGTTGCGAAACGATTGAAAATTGAGCAATTGGAATAGAAAATGGAATAAACGAAAGTTATGATTATCGTGGAGATAACAAAAGATAGATATTACATTGGATGGAAAAGTGCTTATTACAACCAGATTACGTCAACGTATCTACGGAAAGTACAAAAGAAAGATACAACCCTAGAGGGCTCGAACTACGGTCTATATATCAAAACATGAACTCCTTCTTGTCTTAAGCATTGTTGTTATCCTTGATGTTGCTAATGTCCCGGCGGGCTCTCTTCTAACAACACACGCTATTCCTCGAGTTAATCCATCTTGGTTCCCATGTCCCGATCTCCTTGTTGTGGACAATCATTCCAAAAATGTCCTTTCTCTCCACAGCCAAAACACGTCACTGGGGGCCTCTGATTGTCTGCATTTATAGGGAATTTGCATTCTCTAGTCGAATGGCCAAGCTTCTTACAGTTACCACAAGATTTAGCGCAATTCCTAGGGTTATGATGAAGTGGACATATGTTGCATTTCGGTAAGGTACCAGTGTAACCTCTCTTTTCATTCTGCCCTGCAGCATAGGCCTTAGCAACCTCTTGTCTCTTGGGTGATTGTTGAGTAGCATTGTCACCTCGATTGTTGTCCCACTTTCTTTTGTTGTTGTTGTTATGATTGGTATTGTTTTGGTTATTATTGTAGTTGTTGTTGTTTCGGTAGTTGTTGGTGTTGTTTGAAGATGATCCTTTCTTTAGAATCTGAGCCATAAGTTTCTGGGACATCCTGATTGCCTCGTCTGTGTGGGTCAAAAGAAATCACATCTCCACGGATGTTTTCAGGTAAACCACCTCTAACAACTTCTCATTATCCGGAACCATAGACGGACATAAAGCAGCCAACTCTTGATACCTGATATATGTCTCAATATCATTTCCCACCGTCACTAGTTCATAAAACTCGGTCTCCAACTTTTTCACTTCCGTGCGGGGACAAAACTTCTTAGTCAGTAACTTCTTGAATTCATCCCATGAAAGTTTGTAAGCATTTTCCATTCCCATGGGCTTTGAATAAGAATTCCAAATTGACATAGCTTCATCGAGAAGTGTACTAGCAGCAAATTTTACCTTGGATTCCTTGAGACAATTGCATAGACTAAATACAGATTCGGTATGCTCAAACCAATGGATCATAGCAATGGCTCCTTCAGTACCTTTGAAATTTATAGGATCACCACTTATGAAGTCTTTGTACGTACACTTTCTTCCATTAGTTCCATTACTAGCCTGTCCAGATGTCTCTACTTGAGAAGCAGCCTCAGCAGCTCTTGCAGCAACAACAGCTGTTTCAACTACTAGTGCCTCAGCTATACTATCCTTTACAAGTTTCCGGATAGCGGCTTGTGTCATGGCCGGTGCGGCCTGTGCAGTCTTTTCTTTCCTTGGTGGCATATTTCTGCTCAATCACAACGGAATACAACCATGAGAAATCATACTAGAAATGATCATCGTTCACAATATATACAACCACAACATGTATATATACTCACAACACATGAATACAACACATGAAAATTTCGGTCTACACGGACCGATATCATAGATAGCACAACCATTCCTACATAGTAGAGTCACACTTGATACATTTGTTTGTACAACAACCAAAATACAACAAGTTCTATAAACTATGTTCCACACCTCGGGAAACTAGGATAATAGTAAAAGCTAGTAAAGATATAAGTCTAGTCTAGAGGCTTCCTGGTGTCCCTCTGAGTGAAATTAGGGTTGTGGCATTATAGGATTGAGGTGAGTCCTGGAGTGGGGTCTAAAGTTATGCATCAATCATGTCCGAGATAGTGTAGATTCCAAACCTTTCTTGAGGAATCTGCGGATGTCCTTGTTGAGTCCGTGACCTTGATATTATCCATAAGGTGTTATCTAATTCATGGCAAGTGAGAAAGGAAAAAGGAAATGACAATGGTGGTACTGAAAAGGCAAGGGCAGTCTCCCGAATCTCAAAGGTCTTAGTGTCATATCTAGTAGTCTCTCCTAATTCGGGTTCCGGTGGTGCTATCATCTCAAATGGGTGGGAGTTATCATCTAACAAATGTGAGTGATATGTAAATGTCAGAGTATAGGAATTGAAGATGAGAGTGATGATGTAGGTGTATCAGCGGATGAAAAAGAAACATCCTCGATATCCGAGTTTGCTAGGATGATCATAGGGTGGTTGGGTGAAGACATGTCACTTGTGAACCAGGTCAATATGAAATGAAATGAATAACCCAAGTAATGAAATCATATAACTAATGAATATGCACTTATGATATAATGATGAGATGTTATGATGGTGTAGTTATAGTCTAGGGAATAAGGACAACCTAGTTCGCTATAACCTTTGCTCTGATACCAATCTGTCACACCCTGAATTTACCTGATTGGCAGCGGAATGGAATACCTGGGTGTAACGTTCATGGCATCTCATACAATGGTTATATTGAACGACCTAAAGTGTCGTTTTGAAAATACATCGTTTGATCATTAAAAACATCAGAGTTTACAAAATAGGTCCCAAAATGGTGTTGCAAGTTCTTGAAAATAAGTTTATCATGATTAAACATTACATAAGTGCTTGAAAATAAAAAGGTGAAACGCGTCGACTCCGCGACTCCAAGCAGGTCCAAAATGCATGTCATTATGATGTCTTAATTACCTGAAAATACATTGCTAAAAACGGTCAACAATAATGTTGGTGAGAAATCATAGGTTTATAAAAATGAATATTATACGGTAACCTCAAGTATAATGTGCAAGACATATGTCTCATGAAAAATTGTACAATAGACCTTAAGCTCATGACCCCGAAGCTAGACTGATGAAAATGCCCCAAATGGAGTGCTTTGCCAAACACCCTGAATGTATGAAATGAAATGCATCCGTTTGACTATTGGTGATACGAACGCGGATGGAGACGTCACTCTCAATAGATCTATCCACTCACCTTCGCTTGCTCACAATTAACGGTTCATGATGTACTAAATAGGGGGCTTTAACATGGCAAATGCGGTAACTTAAGCAATGTACATGAATTTGATACTTACGCCCGTATGAAAAATGGTGCAATGTATTCTCCCCCGTAGGATTTGAAAACAATAAAAATGTGACGGGGCTATGAAAACTCACCTGATATGGATGATAGTATGACAAGTGAATGAAATGAACACAAGGCGCGATCTCTATCCGCAACCTAATATGAATGAATATAATCTAATTTAG
The DNA here is from genome assembly GCA_014162995.1 of Artemisia annua. Classification (NCBI taxonomy): domain Eukaryota; kingdom Viridiplantae; phylum Streptophyta; class Magnoliopsida; order Asterales; family Asteraceae; genus Artemisia; species Artemisia annua. The sequence continues at coordinate 143,977 of LBNU01019582.1, forward strand.
ATTATATAATGATGTCATGAATGCAAGTGCATATGTTATCTATACCACTCGTATTATTTTAAAAACATGTATAATCGTCGAAAATTATATTTTATGTTGTCGTGTTAAGTCATATTATATTTTACATGTATATATGGTGTAACGATGTTCTATGATAGTTGTTTGCTGAAAACTTGTGAAAATATAACTTTTCGTCGTAAAATATAATACTTGTTAATTTCTGAAGACGGCCAAAAGTGGCATCGGAAAACTAGTCGCAAAACAGTGTGTACTGAGAGTTAGGCGCAAACTCAGCATTTTTGGAATGCTTGTTACAGTATCTAAATATGTTCAGTAGTGAAATTTTACCCATTGCGTCTAGATTTTAAGATAAATGGTCGAAAAGTATGGCCTTTAGGCCAAAACTGTCATTTCTGGGTAACTTTGAGTGGCTGTAGTTTGCTCGTTTGAAGTCCAAATGACAAACGGCCAATTGATTTGAAACCTAGGCCAGGTGGTCTAACTTTTGTTCCTTGGTGTCCCGACTCCAGATATGAGTCTATTGACGGTAAATTTGCTCCAAACATGGGGTTTGTGAATTTTCTGGTTTCACTTGAAAATTTACCAAGTGTAAGTGCTGCAAAAAATTATGTGAAATATTTATGTTCAAAAATTCGTATCTCCTTCGTTATAAGTCCGTTTCTTAAGAATTTTATATCCCCGGTTAGCTCTTAACAAGTACTAACGCATTTTTAACATATTGGTGCATTTTAATGAGGGTTAGGGTCCTGTTTTTAAGAAATACTTTAGTACATCAGTAACAAAATTTTCTAAAAATGTAAGAAAACATGTGTAACTTGTTTTTATCGTAACTTTTTCGTTATAAACCCGTTTTTACCCGTTCATTCGCCCATAGATTCGTTTTTGAAAGTATTTTCTAAATATTTGATCAAAAATTAGCCCATACCTACTGAGTTTTCCATATTTTACAAATAAGGACAGTAGCAAAATATATAGTCATAAAAGTGGTTTTCCATGTTAGTAACTTGTCCAAGTCTATCACCACCAACAACAACTCATCCCTTAAACTACCATACACCTTCTTAGGGTGTCATGGGGTCCCTAATGTCATCAAACAAGACTCTTCACCAATATTCTCTTAATATAATTTCTAACTCATAAAAATTGTAAAAACATAAATAGAGTGGTATGATTTACATATCAACTTGCATGTGTAAATAAAATGACAAGAACATTGTAAAAACATTGTAATATTATGAAAAATATCTTGGTTCACTTACTTGGAGTGGTGGTGATTAGTTGTTTAAGAAAACCCTAACAAATCTATAGGTTTCTATTTCAAAACCTTGTAATAGATATCTACTAATTTATATGAAATCTTGAACTTGAAAATTTTTCTTCTTCTTGTTTTCCTTGTTGTTGCCGTGAGTTAGAGAGGGAGAGACAAAGCGATATATTTTTGCTTGATCTAGTATTGCATGTATGTTTAATGGTTTATGTGTTTTGTTAGTGGTTTTGTAGATATGCAAAAAGATTGAGAAAAAAAATAGGACAAGTGTCCTTGTGGTTATACCATGACCGGCCACCTCATGTGAGGTGGTTGTGTTGTGAAATTTTTGATATATATTTTGTTTACGGGGTACCGTTTAGTGTATAGTTTAAGTAGTTTAGCGTATTTGGGTACCGGGTTAATTAGAAATAATTTTTAATGGAACCATTGTGACAAAATATAATTTGTAAAAATTATAAAAATATAATTTTTTTAAATATTGGATGTTTCAGTAATTTTTGCTTTGTTATTACGAAAACCGTCGTAATTATATATAATTGATAGTTTAAAATAAATAAATTCCCAAAACATTGAGAAAGTAACTTTTAGAATCTTTGTATTATTATAATGAGTATAGAAATATATTAAGACCATTGTGGGAAGTGTCGGATGTATTGTATATAATTATTAATCACGCGTTATCATTTATTTAAAAAAATAAATATATGTAAATTGAAATTATATAAATCCTACGAGTGGGATAGTATGCAAATGATGTAGTGATGAAATGTAGACTAACTCTAGTCTATGAAATGTATTTTGAATAATGTCTTATGATCACGCGACTTAACCTTCCCGGTTACATGAAATGAATACCCGTAAACCTTGTTTACGTGAAATGATGAATAGTAAATGATGAATTGAAATTTGTGAATAGTAAATTGTCGAGACTTGGAAAAATGACCTGAAATTGTGAGTTGTGACACCAGTGAGAGGTAGTATCAACGGGAGTTGTCAAACTCCAATAGATCTATCAACTATATTCGTGTTCACTTGGGTAAAATATCCCAAATGATTAGATTCATGAATTTTTGTTATGTAGTGGTGGCAGATAGTTTACTCGTGCAAAAACCAAAGAACAAGACTTTTATTCGGTTTAAAGAAAAGCAAGTAGCATGTATCCCCCTCACAGGGTTTGTAAAGCATTTAAAAAGAGTGTGAGGCTATGAAAACTCACCTGGGCTTTGGGAAATCTTATTGATGTAAAAAGTGACTCGGAAACTAGACTGCCTTACTCACGTATCCTGGTGGTATTGTAGGTGTGGATGTATGTCAAGCTCTAGTTGTTTTGTTCAAGTTTCTTAAGTAATCATTCTTAGAGTTTTTAGTGTTTTAGATATAACATAACACCGTTCAGGCCATCATAATCCAGAAGTATAAGACTCCTCACATGAAGCTCCCTACTATTGTATTATGTTATCAACATAATACCGTTCGGGCCATCATAATTCAGAAGTTAATACTCCTCACATGAATCTCCTTACTATTGAGTCATGTAATTATTTAGAGTTTAGTTATAACATAACACCGTTCGGGCCATCATAATTCAGAGATCATGCAATAATCGTTTGAGGAGCCAGGGCACTTTAAATCGTAAACCCAACAAACTCGTCAAAACAAAATATCCACATGATACCCCTCACATGAAGCTCTCTAGTATTGTGCTATACTTCTAACTTTAAAATATTTTCACTTTATACCCTTAAAGTTTCTATATTTACAAAATCTACCCTGAACTTATAATACTTATATTATTTATATTTATAACTATCTAAACTTGACACAATTAGTCCCTATACTTCTATATTTTGGGAAAATAACAGAAATGACCCTTGGACTTATAAGTTTTCAAAATTTAGCATTTATACCCTTAATTTTATAACTTTTGCAAAACTAGTCCTTATAAGTTTATAATTATTTAACTTTTTATCCTAAGGTTATGTAACTTTGCAAAAAGGGTCCTTATACTTATAACTTCTAAGAAATGTCAAAAATAGTCCCTAGACTTAATATTTTCAGAAAGTTACCATATATATGCCCCTATGCATGGAAAACTTTGTAAAACTAGTCCTAATTCCATGCAATTCATATTTTTATGAAACAAAAAGGTTTCCTAGCTTATGGTAAACTAATATTGGCTTATCTAAGTTACCTAAACTAGCTTATAGCTTATGAAAAGGGTTTATAGCATATAAACATGAATTCTACTTATTTTAGGGTTTTAAAATGAAAACTAGCAAGTTTTAGTGATCAAAGCTTAGGCATAGGTTCTAATGTGATATAAGGCAACCTAATACTATCCTAGAACTATAATAAAGCTAATAGATAAAGATTAAAACTTACGTGACCAAGGAAGGGCTTAACGAGGGCTATTAGGGTTTTCTAGGGCAAAACTAAACTCGACAAGCATGCAAGGCCTAGGTACTCGACTTCTAAGGTTACTAGGCTAGTACTACGACTACTAGGACCAGAAAGTGTGAGGTGAAAAGAAGTGAAATGGTGTGAGTTGAAATGAAAGGGTACAAGCCCTTTTATAGGCTCGTTTGGAGTAGCGACCAAGAAAAGGGAAGAAGGAGGTGTCGAGGGGGGGTGATGAATAAGACAAGCTACATGCTGGCTATTACAAGCTACTATGGTGACAAGGAGGTCTAGGAGGCGGTTTAGGGGTGTTTGTGGTGGAGAAGTAGCCGCGGCACAAGGAGGTGACAAGGTGGTGATCCACCTCCTTGTGTGCTTGCTAGGGAGGTGCTTGGGTGTGTGCTAAGTATTACTAAGGTGCTAGGCTAGGTGCTTGAGGTGCTTGTGGTGCTTAGGGTACTTAGTTTTAGGATTAGGGTTAAGTTAGGTTTAGTTATAACCTAATTTTGCTTAGTGAGAGATTAGGGTCTATCTTAGGGTTTAGTGCCTAGATTAGGGTCCTATGAGTGTTTAGTGACTAATCCTAAGTCCTAAGAAGCTTATACTAAGTGGTGGTAGCTTATGGGAAAGATTTGGGAAGGTTTAACCTAGTTTCCGGGAAGTTATAACCTAGTTATGGTTTTGTGCTTAAGGGACTTGTACCTAAGCTCTAAGAGGTTGTACTAGTATCTAAGGGTGCTAAGATATCCTATTGTACCTAATGTAACTCATACATAAGCCTTGAACACTTTCAAACTAGTTTAGATATGCAATTAGGGTTTAGTAAACACATAGGCCTGATTAGGGCTTAATTATGGTTAATTAGGTTTTTGTGATGGATTTAGTGTGTTAGATTGATAGATTACTTATTGTGGTGTTGTTGTGATCTTATGCTTGACATACCAAGAGTTTATAGGATGTGTGGGTAGAGATATTTGGCTTGTGTGGATACGTGAGTAGGTCTAGAGAGTCATGCAAGTAATGAATGCACATAAAAAGCAAAAAAATTGCCCGTGAAATACCTAATATAGGTATTTATAGTGATGAGATTTTTGTGGGTTGTTATAAGTGATGTAGCAAAACTAAGCGGTGAAGCTTGTAAACCACGGATCGTTGTCCCAACGAGCGTTGAAATTGATCTAGTCACTCAAGTCGTGAGTTATGTAAAATGAATGGGTTGAAAAGAGTTGAATTTGTTTTAGTTATACTACGAAAGTTTTGCATAAAATTTAAATGAAATTAACAACAATAAGAAAGGGAATAAAATGAACCATGAAAGAAAACATTAGACTAAGTGAAGCGAAAAAGGAAATAAAAGTTTAAACTTAAGAAAGGATTAAAGAAAATGTTTTTTTTGTTGTTTTGTATTTAATTAACGAAAGAAAATTAAACTAAGTTAAAAAGTTCAAAAGAAAATTCGACAGAGTAACGGAAAGAAATGGATAAAAGAAAACTCCACTCGATGAACGATGGAGTGCAAACAAGCCTAGCTCGGCTTTAGATATAAACGAGACACGACAATAAAAGACTAAGACTCGAAAACTTAAACAAAACGAAACCTAAACTCGCTATGACAAAATAAAAATGAAACTCGCTACACTAACATGAAACCATACTCGCTAGACCTAGGTAGACTCAAACTCGCTAGACACTACAAAGGAATCAAACTCGCTACTCCTACTTGGGACACCATACTCGCTATATTCAAACAAAAACCATACTCGCTACAAGATGGGAAATGAAACTCGCTACAAAATGGGAAATGAAACTCGCTAGCCTACTTCTACACCATACTCGCTAAGGTAACTGGAAACACAAACTCGCTACAAAATGGGAAATGAAACTCGCTAGCCTACTTCTACACCATACTCGCTAAGGTAACTGGAAACACAAACTCGCTACAAAATGGGACCCAAACTCGCTACACTAAAACTAAATCCATACTCGCTAAGTTAAGAGGAAAAGCAAACTCGCTATGGCTAGTTTTGGGTTCCAAACTCGCTAGCCAAGATAACTATACTCGCTAGCATAAAAGAAGGAATCAAACTCGCTACAAAATAAAACCAAACTCGCTACCTAAAAGAAAACATACTCGCTTCTAAACCCTAAACTACTCATACTCGCTATAAGACCCTAAAAACCTACTGTATTAATTTTTACGTAAAAAACTTTATAAAAACTTTGTAAAAACTTATTTAGACTCAATATTAAGCAAAACCAATACTCAAAATAAGCTATAGAAGACTCAACTAATCAAAATAAGCAAAACATATTCCTAGGGCTTGTAAATGAAAAGCTAGTTTAGACTCAAAATAAAGATTAAAAAGCTAAAGATAACAACTTTAAAACTTGTAAATAAGCTAAAACAAACCAAAACAAAAGCTCTCACAAGCTAGCAAAACCCAAATAAGCTCAAGTCATAATCATAAGGCACGAAAATTTCTTTTCATGCAAAGGTGGTGCAAGACTTTTATGAGCTTATATTGAATCAAGATAGAAGTAAGAAGCTTGAATAAGATGAAAAGAAGGTGCAAATAAGCAAGTAAATAAGCAAAGTAAAAGACTTGGACATGAAAATGAAAAGCTTGTATTAAAAACCTTACACTACAACATGGAAATAAACTAGGATTATGAAAACTAAAAACTACAAAAAACTAACCACCTCAAAAATGAGGTTAAGGGTGGTATTTAAGGACTCCATGGGTGGATTCCTTTTACATCAAGCCCCCCTTAAATTCTTATAAGTTTATGAAATGACACATAAACTTCTTTTACACTACTAAACGACTTTCAAAAAGTAAACTTAAGTCCTTGTAATCTTGAGGAAAGTGTTGACGAGTCTTCAATAAGTCTTCAATGATATAAAAGTGATCACTTGCTCGAATTTGGGAAGCTTATATAAGATAATCATCTTTATTCTTCGATTAAGTATTTCTTTCATATTCTCGAGCCTTTAAGTAATGAAAACTTCGTCACGGGCTTTTCTTGAGTGAATATCAACTTTGACTCGGCTTCTTGACTCTTTTCCACATCTCGTGCTCTTTTTGGGCTTTTAGGTTGCTTTTTGTGATGTTTTAGCAATATCCATACCTGCACAGTCATAAACACAAAAACACGATATCTTTGGCTTTGAACGTTAGTTTTTGGTCTAAAATAGTCTAATAATGGTGAATAAAAGATATGTGATTAAGCACATATCAATAAGAAAGATGTTTATGATGGTGATGATGATGATGACGATAATGGTGAATTTATGAATGGTATCTTAGCTTGGAGCTAAGGTAAGTAAACTGGTTATAATGTGATGTTATAATGATTTTATACATTATCTGTTATGTAATTTGTTATGCTAAGAATATTGAATGGTTGAATTTATTTGCTTATGTGAAAGTGTGTATGATACTAGTTTGGCATAACTAGTAATGAAGAGTTAGTCAAGGGTGGATTAAGATAAGGTATGTCGATGTCTTGATTGATAAGGAATGTTGGTGCTTAAAGTGATTAAAGGTATGTGTTAATGATTAATGTTGTAATGGATTAATGGGTTATGATGCTTAATATGTGAATGATTTATGATGTTGTGTTATACCCATTTTACTTACTAAGCTTTATGCTTACAGTTTATGTTACAACGTTTTGTAGGTTTATTCGTGAATGAAAGGTTATGCTGGATAAGGCTTAAGGATTGATTATACAAGAGGGTATAAGGTTTATATGGTAAATAAGAGCTTAGGTAAATACCAGCTCAAAGTCATGGTTGATGCCCCCGTGAGTTTTTAAATGGTGTATATGTATGTGGTCAAGTGTCAAAATTATGTTCTTGTTTGTTATGGCAAAGTATGTCTAATAATTCGTTATAGAAACGGTTTAAAGTGTATATGGTTATGGTTAAAGGGGTGTTTGGATGAATGATTATTATTACTCACTTAGGGATTTAAACGGGTCAATGGTCGTGGATTAAGGTTTTCAAGGTTTAGAATGTTGAATGAGTGTTTCGTTCAAGTTAAAGTGTTGGTTTTATGATTAAAGGTGCTATGGTTATGTTGTGTTTGAAAATGGTTCAAAAACGGGTGTTTGCCAAACCCCATGAAATATATGTTCATGGGTCATTTAGACAGCGAAGTCTTATGAAAATGATGAATTATATTACGTAAATGATTTCTAGAAAGTTTCATTAATTGTCGAGTCTCAGAAGTTGGTTTTCTGTAATTAGAGTGAATATAGTTTTCTTTGTAAAATCTTCAGCATGCATACATATATGAAATTCCAACATATGGGCATATGGTCGCATCGTTGGGGCGTAACACCTTCACCCACCCCCAATGTCTTGCCATGCATAGCACATCATTGTCTTGGTGGTTTTCCTAAAAGCTACTAGCTAGTTTCTCATCCTTTCCCCTATAAATAGACATTCATTTCTTCATTCAACTCACAACAAAAATATACCTAAACCTCTCTATCTTAGCTCCCTTCAAGAGTTTTAAAGGTTGCTAATAACGCGGGATTGCGACCACGCAACAGGTTTTACCTCTGAAGGGATCTCAAGAGGCTTACAACCCCACCAGGTAGTGTACCTGACCGATGTAGTATAGTGTAGTGGTAAGTACGGGGGATTGATCGTTCTCCACTGGGAATAGTGTTTGTTAGGTATAAAAAACTACTCTAATAGGTCTAAGGGTGAGGGATGATTATTTTTGTATTTTTATATTTTTTAGAAAGCAAGTAAAATCTCGGGTTTGAAGGAGCGGGTGGAATTAGTTGCTAGCCAACTTACCCAAAAACTACTATTGCAATAAAAAATAAAAATAACTAAAACTAAGTGGTTGTGAAACTTATATGGAGACAAACGTGTTTACTTAGATTACCTTACTCCCTAACTATCTTTTACCGGTTAATTAGTGAGTATTAATTGCGTGGATGACGGGTGTATTCCTTAATAACATTCGTGGGGCGGCGTACATACTTCCCCAACTCTATAAGCTCCTACTTCACTCCTATGTCGAGCCTGCTAGAAGCTCCTAACATGGGATCATTAGAATTCGCTCATGCATTAAATACAACCATAAAAACATAGTACGCATTGGTTCATGTTTCTTAAGACGTTCAAGCACGTTACCATATAGGAGGTTGGCCAGTTTTCTTAAGCCTAACATCGATAAACATTCATCCAATACAATTAATAACACAACAACAACCAATAATCAATAGTTAGGTTTCATAAGATCTAAGCAAACACAAGATAAATCTAGCCTAGCATGTTAATTGAAAGACAAGCATAAGATATAATTAACCAACACATAGACATATTGATTAATTTGAATGAAGACTTATCTTTAATTGAACATGGAAGAATCAAGGGTGAAAAACCCTTGAAAAAGCTGTCAAAATCGTCTAGGGTTTTGTTCCCAAAAGTTGCACACTAATGAATGAAAAATAGAAAAGTATATATAGAAAATACACTCTGACGGCGTCAGGCTTTAGGTGCTTACGCCGTCAGCTCGCCGCCATTAGGGTTCTCGGATGGCCTAGAGCTAATTCTGTCGCTGTCACTTGTTAAATAGCTCTGGGCCGTCACTCTTTAACTTAACACCTGACGGCCTAGGAATATTAACACCTGACGCCATCAGGTGTAAACTTCACATTTTCTTCTTAGGGCGTCATGTATAGTCAGAATCCACTCCTTTGTCTTGGTTGGCTGACGGCGTCACCTTGTGACTCTGACGCCGTCAGGTAGGATTTCCAGCATGCTTTTGAGACTTTGTCGTTTTCTTCACTTTATGCTCCAAAAACGTCCAAAATGATGTGTTTTCCAGAATTCTTCTCAAAAGTACCTAAAATGACAAAAGGAACGATTTAGGGCAATATTTGATCGTATTAACTCGAATTAGGGCTTAAATGACCCCCTAAAACGGGTACACTTTTCACCTCATCAAATACCCTTACACTTGGGATTTGCTTGTCCTCAAGCAAATAGGCTTTTATTCCAATCAAAATATGAGTTACGGGTCATTTAACACTAATATAAAAGTAATTACAACAAATAGTTATTCGACCCTAATCATAATAAGCACGGAAATCATACACTAGCACCTCACAAATAGTGTTTGGATACTCTCATCTCTCGGGTGTTATAAACCTATACAACTACATTGGAAATGGAATAAAGTCACTCACTACCTGTCATAGCAAATAGATTACCATAGGCTTGGGAGAGGATCAATTACTCCTCCACTAGGCGTAAGCACCTAAGATAAACTATCAAAGAGGGCTTTCCAAAGGGTTGTAATGTAAGGTGTAGGGATATGATAAACACGGTTTGGTTGGAATAAAGGGTATTTTACTGGTGGCAAGTTAATTATCATAATCAAATACATGCACTATACAATGTTGCTAAGCCAAGACTCAACTCAACTTAAGCTAAAAATGAAATAACAAAAACATAAACAAACATAAAAGGAAATGGGATGGTAGTCCGTATGTTTTTTCTCTACTTTTCTTTTTCTCATTTTTTTTTGTTTTTTTTTTTTGTTTTTTTTGCATACACTCTTGCCCTACCATCCAAAATAATACATCATAGGGGCCTTGGTTCTCCCTTACACTTGAACTTTTACATAACTTTGCAATTAACTAATCTAATTACTTGAATTAAGATAATCGAAAAACTTGGAGTACTTTTAAAATATTTAGCACATATGGGGGTAATAATGTTGTTCTTCCCCATTACTCCATTAAACTAGTACTTTAAACATGAGTCCCAATCGTCCCAAAACAATATGTACAAGGATATGACTCGACTTAGCAACCATGTAAGTGATTAGACAACTAACTAAGGGCTTAACACATATGTTGTAACAATAATGCACTAAAGATGAGTGCATACAAGGTAGGCTAAGGCGATTTGGGTGTACATTTAAGTGGGGTGTAACAAATTCTCACTTTAATTAAGATGCTTAAAGTTAGAAACGAAAAGGATAGGCTCTGGAGGGCGTACTAGGGGTATCGTGTACCAAAAATGGGTACAACGCAAAGGGTGTGGGAGAATTACTTGACTAATGTAGCCAACGTAATTATAATAAAAACACGGGTGTAAAACAGGGGGTTAATCCTAATGCCTCTTATCATGTAGTAGATCTAACTACACGAATGTAGTCTTACTTGCGGATTTGAGATGGTCCTAACGCAAGTTCTAGAATCTAAGTGCTACCGGTACACACATCATAGCATAAATGCTTTTCCTACCAATTCTAGGGGCGAACCTCACATATTTGGGGTGGAAAATTTTTTTTAGTGGTACGGTTTTTTGTGCTAGTCATATAATTTCGTATCCACGAGACACTTATTAGGACCAAAGTTTCACTTCTTAGTGTTGTAAAAAATTTTAAATTGGCGCTAAAATTGCCCTAACAAATATTTCTCTCGGTTTTATTACAAATTTACTATCAAACAAACAAAACTCAAGCGCAGTTACATTCTCTAAGGTGTCTTAATTTACCCCCCTTTACACTTAAACCGGACATTGTCCCCAATGTTCACATAAAAGATGTAAAAGTAATGAAAATGAAAGAATGAAACAAATACTCCCCTGATTCGTTTGGTGTGGATAGTGAGGTAACATGGTTAGATCTTCTTCCAAGAAAGATGAATGCTCAAAGCTTCCCTTCCGAAATATAAATCATCTCCTTGTCCAAAATAACCTGTTAATCTGAAAAAACAATAAAGGCGAACCTCGCGTAAAATCGGCGGTATAATCTATAATAGGATATAATGCTTGTGGAATGAATGTTTTTGCAGAATTCTTGGAGATTATAAGTTAGAGAATTAACAAAACTTTTTATGATTCCGAAAGAAAAACAAAACTTTCAAAAATTTCAGAAAATTACTGCCTGACGCCGTCAGAAATTATCTGACAGAATTCTCATGTTAAGTTTCCGGAAAAATTTCTGGAAAAACTATACCTTACTTCCTGGAATTCCTGCAAAAATATCATTATCACTCGATACAAGCATTTGACTCAAACAAGTACTAATATGTATGTTAATTTACATTGTTATGATTCATGTTCATTCGTTCTTATAAACCGATTTAGATTTTCCTTACACTTATCTTTTGCAAAATACCTTTATATATAGTTAAGACGAAGTTAAAAACAAAATAAAGCATTTTCACAAGTTAGTTTTTTGAAGCATGAATCAATAACAATAAAAGTAACATACATACGTAAGCAAATAAAATCAAACAAACAAATAAACACAAAGCAAATAAAGCTTGGGTTGCCTCCCAAGAAGCGCTTTTCTTTATTAACGAGTCTTATAGCTAGACTCAAAGTCACCGTACATTACGTGACTTCATCGTTGGTCACGGTTTCTAGATCCTCCTCTTGTCCGGTTTTGTAATCCGGTCCTAATTTCAAACAATCCTTGTAGAAACCGAATATCCTTTCTAGGACATAGTCTACTCCCCTACGTCTATCCTCATCATTCCTATAGTAGACCGCTTGTTTAAGCTCCTTCTCAATGTTTGACAAGTGTTGAAATTGCTCTATCTTATATGGCATTTGGTAGTTCACTTCATCGGTCTCATCCTTAAATCTAACTATCCCTAAGGAAGGTTCATAAGTCATCCTAGAGACCTCGATAAATGGCTTTCCCAAAACTACTTGGGTTAAACTTGCATCGACTATTGGGCGGATATCTTCTACAATCACAAAGTCGGTGACATAGGTGAAGTTTCCTACATAAACCGGTAATCCCCTAACTCTTCCCGTGAAGTTACTAATCCATCCCCTATCGGGGAATACCCTATAACCAAGTTGAGTTTTCATTATCAAGTTGTATTGGACTCTAGTCATGATGTTTATGGGCGATCTAGGGTCGATGTAAGCTTTCCACACATGCAAATGTCCAATGTTGCATGGTATGTTGAGATTAGAAGGGTCGCCCGTTTTGATAATCGGATTACCTAGGAAGTATGGTATCTCGGAGTCATCGAATAAATCCTTATGGTATGCCCGCTCTTCCCTAGTTGGTAACCTATTGAAGTAGTCCTCTTCATCATCTACTTCTTTAATCTCACTTTTCCTAATTTCCTTATCTACCTCGACTTCCTTAACCTCATCCTTAGGTTCAATATTATCCTCACTCCTATCAATTGGTTTAATAGTGACAACGTTGACGAAGTGGACATGTTTGGATGAAGAAGGGTCCTTGATTTGGGGTCCGCTATTAGTGTTCCTAGCGTCCTTATGTGGAGGTGATAGCACTTGGTTGTTGAGGGCCTTCAATAAGTTGTCTATCTTATTGGTCATCTCCGTTTGTTGTTGATTGAATTCGGATTCGAATCTAGCTATTCGAGCTTCTTGAGATGCCATAAATTGAGACATCAATCCTTCGAGATTATTGGTACTACCATTGTTGTTGGAAGAATTGTTATTGAAAGTACGGTTTGGGTAGGAACCGTTTGATTGGAAACGATTAGGTGGGTTGGAAGAATTGGTTTGTTGTGCATTTTGGTTTTGCTTCCACCTAAGGTTTGGGTGATTTCTCCAAGATGGGTTGTAGGAATCACCGTAAGGGTTTGGCTCGGGTTTGAAAGTGTACCACTTGTCTCCCGCTCCGTCGGTACGTGAGGATGCGTAGTCCGCAAAAGCTTGTTCGGGGAGTTCCATGAAATCACGAGTGTCGTGGGGACCACTACATACTTCGCACGAAGAAGTGATTTTGTTCACTTGGCTTGATGGTTTAGGAGCCTCGTAGGATTTCATAAGAAACTTGACTTGGTCTTCAAGTTCTATGATCCTACGGTCGGAAGTGCTTGAATTATTCGAAGGCAAAGATATTGCCTTGATTGTTTTATTCAAATCACGGGGATCATTCCAACTTTCGTTGTCATAGAGAGCAAGATCTTCTAGGAGATTCCATGATTGTTCCGCACTTAGATCACGTAGCTTACCACCCGCCGCTTGGTCAATGGTTTGCTTCATGGGGATATTGATATAGTCATAGAAGATTTGGACTTGGAGCCAAAGGTCTATGCCATGATGAGGGAATTTTTGGAGTAAGTCCTTGAATCGAGTCCAAGCCTTGTAGAGGGTTTCGCCTTGACGTTGTTGGAACGCCAAGATATCATTCCTTAGCTTGGTAGTTCTTCCCGGTGGGAAAAATTAAGCTAAGAAGCGAGTTCTGAGATCATCCTAAGAGGTGATGGATCCTGCAGGTAGACGCTCTAGCCACTGACTAGCATGGTCTCGCAGAGAGAATTGGAAGAGACGTAATCGGGTAGTTTCTTGAGTTTCAACATCAAGGTCTATGGAATCTACGATTTTGAGGAAATCCTTGAGATGTTGATTTGGATCTTCGGAACGAAGTCCATGGAATGCGCATCCGCTTTGCACCAACCGGATGGTGTCGGATCGCAAGGGAGTGACATTGGCTCCTTGGGTGAGCTCAATGGTGTTTCGATAGCCATGGTGGCTAGGACGGGAGTACTCTCCTAAAGTACGGGCTCTAGGAGGTTGGTTTGGTTGTGGTGGTTGTTGTGGTGGTGGGTTGTTGGGATCAAGGATATTACCACCTTCCATGATGTCGGATGGTAATGGTTACGAACAAAAACACGAAGAAAATAGATAGACTAAAGAAAATCCTAGAAAAATAAAATAAAAATCTCACTAGAAAGGAATCTAGTGAGTAGACCTAATAAAATAAAAATTCAACCTAAACAATAACTATTCCCCGGCAGCGGCGCCAAAAACTTGATACGCGGGATTGCGACAATGCAACAGGTTTTACCTCTCAAGGGATCTCAAGAGGCTTACAACCCCACCAGGAAGTGTACCTGACCGATGTAGTATAGTGTAGTGGTAAGTACGGGGGATTGATCGTTCTCCACAGGGAATAGTGTTCGTTAGGTATGAAAAACTACTCTAATAGGTCTAAGGGTGAGGGATGATTATTTTTGTATTTTTCTATTTTTTTGAAAGCAAGTAAAATCTCGGGTTTGAAGGAGTGGGCGGAATTAGTTGCTAGCCAACTAACCCAAAAACTACTATTGCAATTAAAAATAAAAATAACTAAAACTAAGTGGTTGTGAAACTTATATGGAGACAAACGTGTTTACTTAGATTTCCTTACTCCCTAACTATCTTTTACCGGTTAATTAGTGTGTATTAATTGCGTGGATGACGGGTGTATTCCTTAATACCATTCGTGGGGTGGCGTACGTACTTCCCCAACTCTATAAGCTCTTACTTCACTCCTATGTCGAGCCTGCTAGAAGCTCCTAACATGGGATCATTAGAATTCGCTCATGCATTAATTACAACCATAAAAACCTAGTACGCATTGGTTCAAGTTTCTTAAGACGTTCAAGCACGTTACCATATAGGAGGTTGGCTAGTTTTCTTAAGCCTAACATCGATAAAGATTCATCCAATACAATTAATAACATACCAACAACCAATAATCAATAGTTAGGTTTCATTAGATCTAAGCAAACACAAGATAAATCTAGCCTAGCATGTAATTGAAAGACAAGCATAAGATATAATTAACCAACACATAGACATATTGATTAATTTGAATGAAGACTTATCTTTAATTGAACATGGAAGAATCAAGGGTGAAAAACCCTTGAAAAAGCTGTCAAAATCGTCTAGGGTTTTGTTCCCAAAAGTTGAACACTAATGAATGAAAAATAGAAAAGTATCTATAGAAAATACACTCTGACGGCGTCAGGCTTTAGGTGCTGATGCCGTCAGCTCGCCGCCATTAGGGTTCTCGGATGGCCTAGATCTACTTCTGACGCCGTCACTTGTTAAATAGCTCTGGGTCGTCACTCTTTAACTTAACACCTGACGGCCTAGGAATATTAATACCTGACGCCGTCAGGTGTAAACTTCACATTTTCTTCTTAGGGCGTCACATATAGTCAGAATCCACTCCTTTGTCTTGGTTGGCTGACGGCGTCACCTTGTGACTCTGACGTCGTCAAGAAGGATTTCCAGCATGCTTTTGAGACTTTGTCGTTTTCTTCACTTTATGCTCCAAAAACGTTCAAAATGATGTGTTTTCCAGAATTCTTCTCAAAAGTACCTAAAATGACAAAAGGAACGATTTAGGGCAATATTTGATCATATTAACTCGAATTAGGGCTTAAATGGCCCCCTAAAACGGGTACACTTTTCACCTCATCAGTTGCATTAAGAGTTTTGCAAGATTATTTGATTAAGGGTTTTCTAGTTCTTTATTTGAGATAATCTTGTTCACTGTTCATCCATTCATTCACCAACTGATTTTTAAGCATTCTAGACCTACTTTCATACTCATTTTAAGTTTACATATCATTTTATGTCATTGTTATATAACCATTATATGATTTGGGTGTTAAAATTAAGCTAAAGATTAAGTTATTAAACATCAAATCTGTTCCAGATTTTCAGTCATGATCATCACTATAGTAAACCACATTATAAACTTTCTAGGAGAAATTGCTTTTTACCACACTAGATATATGTCTTAGGTTGTTCCATGTCAAATTTCATAATTTTTGGAGTTGATTTGGTATTTTAATAAATAACATGCTACTGTTAGTCAAAACCAACAAGATTCTGAGTACCAGATTAGGATTGTAAAACTCTTTACCTTAAAATTAATTTGGTGATAACGCTCATTTTGTCTATGATAAAGTCGCGTTATTTGTATATTTTGTATAATATTTATTTATGTTTATGAGCATTTTTACACTTATTTGGTATAAAGATGTGTTCAAGTTTAGGTGCAAGGAAATATCGAAGATTGACGAAGAAAAGCTAAAAGATGAAGAAAATATGCAAGAAAAGAGTGTCGTCAAAGATTTCGGTTCATGTATGATTATTTCCGTTGCATGAGTAAAGATTGAGGAGATTTCTAGTAAAAGATGGAGGTATGATTTGATGATAAAAAGATAGTTTCAAAGATAGAGTTCGATGACAAACCAAGGTGGAAATGAGTATTCCTAAACCCAAGGTTCATGTACAAACCAAAGGTTCAAGCTGAGGATTAAACCCAAGGTTTATTCCTAAACCAAAGGTTTGGCAGTCATGTTCAAACCGCCCGGTTCAGTTCCAAACCCGTGGGTTCAGAAAATTCTGAGATGAAAGGTTGCATTAACTCAAGGTTTTAAGTGTCATTAATCATCAAGTCCGATCATTTCCTCTACATTATTATTTTGGNTTTTTACCACACTAGATATATGTCTTAGGTTGTTCCATGTCAAATTTCATAATTTTTGGAGTTGATTTGGTATTTTAATAAATAACATGCTACTGTTAGTCAAAACCAACAAGATTCTGAGTACCAGATTAGGATTGTAAAACTCTTTACCTTAAAATCAATTTGGTGATAACGCTCATTTTGTCTATGATAAAGTCGCGTTATTTGTATATTTTGTATATTATTTATTTATGTTTATGAGCATTTTTACGCTTATTTGGTATAAAGATGTGTTCAAGTTTAGGTGCAAGGAAATATTGAAGATTGACGAAGAAAAGCTAAAAGATGAAGAAAATATTCAAGAAAAGAGTGTCGTCAAAGATTTCGGTTCATGTATGATTATTTCCGTTGCATGAGTAAAGATTAAGGAGATTTCTAGTAAAAGATGTAGGTATGATTTGATGATAAAAAGATAGTTTCAAAGATAGAGTTTGATTACAAACCAAGGTGGAAATGAGTATTCCTAAACCCAAGGTTCATGTACAAACCAAAGGTTCAAGCTGAGGATTAAACCTAAGGTTTATTCCTAAACCAAAGGTTTGGCAGTCATGTTCAAACCGCCCGGTTCAGTTCTAAACCCGTGGGTTCAGAAAATTCTGAGATGAAAGGTTGCATTAACTCAAGGTTTTAAGTGTCATTAATCATCAAGTCCGATCATTTCCTCTACATTATTATTTTGGGATGTTTGTAACAGCTTTTGTGCATGATTTCAAGCATAAATAAGACCCTAAGCACCCATTATCAACACACAATTTCAGGGAACAACACTACAACTCATAATAGAATAGTGAGGAGTATCCTCAAGTTACTAGATAAAGATACTTGATCTTTTATCAAGCCTTACATCCTAAGGACTTGATCATATCTTACATAACCTGAAAGAGCTCAATAATTCTTGTCATTCTTAAGATACCAAGAAGTGTTGGTGATACTTATTAGAAGAGGCGGTGAATTCCCTTATTCAATTGGAGGCCCAGAGAGTGATCTAACTCTTACATTACTTTCTCTTTGTAATCTTGTTTGGGTAACTTTCTCCTATTTTCTATTTATGATGTTGGACAATATGATGAATGAGATGTTATGTCTATTTGATGAACTCATATGAGTACATATTATTGCCATCATTTATCCTATTTATTTGACTTGTTTTATTATATTATTTATGAGAATTGGTGCTTTAATATTTCTGATCGTGGCAGAATCAAGCGGTGAAGCTTAAACACGGATCGTTGTCCCAACGAGGGTTGAATTGATCTTGTCACTCGAGTCGTGAGTTATGTGAGATGAATAAGTTTGAAAGATGAGATTTGGTTTTTTTTTATACTATGAAAACTTTTTAAGAATTAAATGAAATAAAGTACGAGATTAAAAGAAATAAGTCGAGCAAGAAAAAGAAAACATAGAACTAAACATACTTAATGAAAATGAAAATTAAATCTTCTAAGTATAAAAGAAAGTAAAAAGGAAAATGTTTTTGTAGTTTTGAATTTAATTTAACTAAAAGAAAAGTTAAACTAAAGAAATGATTAAATATATAACGTACTAAGACTCAAACTAATAAGAGAAGAAATTAAACTAAGTTGAATAAAACTAAAAAGGTTTTAAGAAATTTTGACGGAGTTTCGTTTAGAATTAAATAAAATAAGTCCTCACTCGTTAAAACGATGAGGAAAATAAAGCCAAGCCCGGCTTATAAGATAAACGAAACTCGACACAAAAGAAACTAACGAACTAAAAATGAAACTCACACAACTAAGCTACCATACTCGCAAAAGAAAGTAACCCCATACTCGCAAGAACTAATAAACCCCATACTCGCAATTTATGAAAAATGATACTAGCTAATGAAATTTTGATACTCGCTATTAATCAAAAGACTCCTTACTCGCAAACAAACAACTCATACTCGCAAGCAACACAAAGACTTTCCATACTCGCTAACGTTTTGATACCATACTCGCAGAAAAGAAAACCTTACTCGCTAATTCCTAGATGATACTCGCAAGAATTTTTAGCCAAGTGATACTCGCTAAACCTTATAGCATACTCGCTATGAAATTGTCCATACTCGCAAAAATGGAAGACAAACTCGCAAAACCCTAAGTAAAAAATTGATACTCGCAACACTAAAAATCCAAACTCGCAAAAACACTACTCACAACCCCATACTCGCTAATACCTAAATTGATACTCGCAAAACACAAAAATAGAAGCTGGAACCTTTTTAATACGTGAAGCTAATTGTTGAAACCTAATAAAAACTAAATAATCTTATATAAAACTTTATTGAAAACGATTTTTAGAACTTATATAAGCTTGGATAAGCTAACGAACCAAAGTACAAGCCCTAACCCATTTTCTAAACCATACGAATTCAAACAACATGCAAAGGTGGTAAGAAGTTTATAAAAGCTTTTATAGATTATTATGACACGAAAATAAGCTCAAAAGATATGTAAAGAGATTAAAGAAAAAGATTGGAAAGAAGCGTAAATAAGCTAAAGAAAAGATTTAAGACATGAATAAGAAACTTGCATGAAATAAGACTTACCCTAATACACAAAATAAACTAAGACTAACCCCAAAAACTAACTAGGACTAGGACTCCTCACAAATGAGGCTAGGGGTGGTATTTAAGGGAGCAAGGAAGCTTCTCTTTTTTACATCGTGTACAAAATGGCCCCTAGACTTTTACATTTAATGAAAACACGACATAAACTCCATTACAACTCTACTAAACGTTCTAAAGACTAAACGTAAATCCTTGTAACTTGAGGTAGCGTGTTGACGTGCTTTCCAGAGGTCTTTGAAGACTTAAAAGTGATCACTTGCTCGAATTTGTGAAGCTTATCTTGAGAATTAACTTTGAGCTTCGATTAAGCGTCTCTTTTATTTTCTTGAGCCTTTAAGGAATAAATTCGTCGTCACGGGCTTTTCTTAAGTAAATTTCATCTTTGGCTTGACTTTAAGACTCTTTTCCACATCTCGTGCTCGTTCTAGGATTTTTGGTTGATTTCTACGTTGTTTTTGCAATATCCTTACCTGCACAGTCACAAACACAAAAACACGATATCTTTGGCGTTTAACGTTAGTTTTTGGTCTTATAGAACCTGAAAATGGTGAATAAAAGGTATGTGAATAAGCACATACCAAAATCCCCCAGACTAAGGTATTGCGTGTCCTCACGCAATGTAATCATGTCACGCCTTAAAGATAAATAATTTCACACCTCCCTTTACTAACTTTGAAAAGTAACAAAACGTTCAAAAGAGATACGAAATCATTTATTCCCTCAAACGCCCCGGTTTTCCATTTTTGACTATGTACATCATATATTATACTACTTCAGCTTATGACGGTGTGCTTGACTTTCATTATCTTTAAATAACGATTAAGGGTCATAGAGTAAGAACACGATTCATAGAAAAGTGACCGATTGGATAAAATTCATCGTCCCTGATTTTTCACAAGCCCCCAAACTAAGCGTAAAAACGGATCATTGTTTAATTACAAGTTAGATGCCAACGCTACTCATGGAAGTTACTCGTGTACCGCTTGCTCCCATTTTCCTATTTTTGTATCTCATTATTTTATTTTTGTGAGAGAAATGAATTTCTTCATAAGCATCTCGTTTCATAGTTTTTAGTCCGATAAAGATACCAAATTCATACGCTAAGTAGTTATCGATCTTCTCTTAAGAAGGTTTGCAAGAGAAATGTGGTCCACATCAAGGATATTGGATACATACAAAGACTTTGGAATACATCAAAAATAGACATAAGTTGGCGAGTACATTTCACGTGCACCTCATGCGTCCGATCTAGGATCGTAACATGCACCTCACGCGCGACCAACTTTAGTCTTAACACTAGAACTCATGATCCATAAATCTTCAACATACATCCTTATTCTTTCTTTTCTTTTTCTTTTTTTTTTCTTGATACTTTTTTTTTTCTCTTTTTTCTTTCTTTTTCTTGCCTTAGTAACTTCTCAACTCCGAACCTTCACGGTTTCAGTCCAAGACCTACCGCCAACTGCTAGGGTTGGAATCTAGGATCCAAGGTCCGATCTCAATCCGAAGTCTTAAAGCACCTTAGCTCATACATAACAACGGGCTTTTGGGTAGCTCCGAAACCACATGCGTACTACGCTTATTCAACGATATACAATACAACTCAATTGACGTGTATCCATGATGTGTACCCAATTTCCCAAGCAAAGATTCTCTTAAGAAGATAAAGAACTACTCATCGGCTAAACCTAACATCTTTAATTATTTTGCACATATATGGGGTGAAGCAATTTTGTGGGAACAAAAAGACATGAGTACCTTCGATGAGCTTTAAAGAGATCCAACTACTCTATGCTTAGCATCTAACTTCTAAAGAAACTCTATCATTTCACGTTCTCCGCAAATTTAAAATCTCAAATAATGAGATCCGCGAATGCTTAGCCGATAATCAAGCCACGCATATATAAAGTCAAGTACGGGAGCCGACAAAAGAGTAGCTCCTTGTGTACAAAACTAGCAAAAGCTTTTGTGATCATCATTGGTTAAGGGAACAAGCTAGGGCTCAACACGCCCGGATCAAGTCAAAATTTTTATTCTCACTCTTACCTAGTAGGAAAGTCAAACGCGGTGTCAAAACTTTTATTCTATTTTTGCATAATTTTTAATTTTTTTTCATTTTTTCTTTGGAATTTTTCAAAATTTTTCAATTTTTGTGGATTTTTGAGGAAAAACGGGGTTGCGTAAGTAAACGACAATGGTGAAAGTGCTAGGTCAATCAAATCGAAGATTCACCCCCCCAGACTAAAGATAAACATTGTCCTCAATGTTTTCAAGGTAAGGGTAATCCTAACAATAAATCTAAGGCCGTTTATTAAGTATGCCAAAGATACCGTTAGTCGATAAGATTTCGGATATAAGATTTCCAAGCAAGCATCAATACATGGGACTCGAGTGGAGATGAGACGATCCACGAGCGCGAGAGTCATCATGAATTGGGGAAATCCTGCACAAACACAAACAACCAAGCAAACACAAGATTGGAAGAGGTCGCCCTCCTCGCGTTACTTATTAGAAACTAAAAAACATAGATGGATAAGCATGGGGTGCCTCCCACGAAGCGCTTTGTTTTTGGTCACCGAGTCACTTAGCTTGACTCGATCCCGAATTAGTTGTCCTTGGGAAAAGTCTGGAGATCCGGAATAACCAAAGATGGTATGTCCCCTCCAAAGTAATGTTTTAAACGATGACCGTTTACCTTAAAATTTTGCCCATTTTGTTGAGAAAGTTCAATTGTGCCATATGGAAAAACTTGGGCGACGGTAAACGGTCCAGACCAACGGGACTTAAGCTTCCCAGAAAATATTTTTAACCTTGAGTTAAAAAGCAAAACTTGATCACCGACATTAAAAACACGATTTTTGATTTTTGAATCATGAATCCGTTTGGTTTTCTCCTTATAAATCAAAGAATTTTCATATGCTTGATCACGGAGTTCATTCAATTCATTCAACTAGATTTTTCGGTGATCACCCGCGGTTTTTAAATCATAATTTACATGTTTTAGGGCCCAGTAGGCGCGATGCTCTAGCTCGATCGGAAGATGACATGCCTTTCCATACACAAGCTTGTAAGGGGTACAACCAATTGGTGTTTTATAAGCTGTGCGGAAGGCCCAGAGTGCATCATCTAACTTGTCCGACCAAGAAGAACAATTCTCACTCACTGTCCTTTCCAAAATCCTTTTTAAACCACGATTCGACACCTCGACTTGACCACTAGTTTGAGGATGATAAGCGGTACTAAGTCGATGGGTAACACCATATTTTGACATAACTTTTGAAAATTGGTCATTACAAAAATGAGTTCCACGGTCACTGATAATAGCTCGAGGTGTACCGAATCTGGCAAACAA
>LBNU01019583.1:20820-35664 GCA_014162995.1 Artemisia annua
CTCCACCACCACCATCAACAAACACTCCTCCACCATCACCATCTCCATGTTCACCATCCATTCCACCCAATTAAACATGCTTGGTCTTTTGGAAATAAAAAAGGAATCAAAACATATTGGATGGCAAGCTCTAGGAGGACTTTCATGTTTGAGCTTTGGTTTATTATTTAAGTGATGATTGTAAGCCTTTAAGGCTTTTGTTAGTTGCACTACTTGTTAAGTTTGTTGATGTAATGCTTGTTGTATCCTCTTTAACTTTATCAATGCTATGGTTATGTTTAGTTTCTCCTCTTGCATGCTATATATACATATATATATGTTGCTTGTCCACTAAATATTTTTTGCAAGAATTTCATATCTCGATTCCTTTATGACCTCAAAACAAGGGGGAGTATACATCAAGAGGGAACTCCAAGTAAATTGGGATAACCTTTTTGATGCTAACAAAAAGGGAGAGAATTGATATAAACTCACAATAATACTTGTATATATGCTAATTTTCGATTAATGAGTTTAGATTTTGTAATCATCAAAAAGGGGGAGATTGTTGACATAAATAATGCGTAAAAACTTTATTTATATTTTTCGATATCTCTACGTTTTGACGATCACAAAATGTAAAATCATTAAACGTAAGATTACTACGTAAACAAGTATTAAGCTAGTTTATATCACTACATCCAACTTAATCACTTAAGGTATGAATAAACAAGTGCTTAATACATCTCATGATCAAAGGGGTATTTAATTAATTATTACAAAGTTTATTTAATTATATAAACATATTATATATTTTTGAAAACCACTTTTGGTAATAAAGAAAAATGTTTTAATCATACTAAATATATGAATTCAAATTTTTAACCAAAATCAGTTAGTTTTTCACCAAATAAACTTTCCCCACTAAAAGACAAATAATCTGGCCGTTACAGCTGGGCGGCCCCCTTAATTATAAGGGGCGGTCCCCTTAATTTTAAGGGGACCGGCCATGAATTAAGGGGACCGGCACGCTCCTGTGTCAGATTATGTCAGAATTTTTCCCCTATAAATACCACCTTAAATCTGGTATTTTACCTCACCTTTTGCACGAAAATTTTCAGATCTAAATCTCTCTAAACACCTTCCAAAACCCTTTGATCATTAGATTACTAATCCTTGTTTCAAGTGATTCAATCCCTTCACATCCATCCTCATCCAAAGTGCAAAAGAAGAATACTCCTCAACATAAAAAGTTCAAGAAGTATTGTAGTGTAGTTGTGTATATTGTGTACATTATTTGTATAGTTGTGTTGTGCTTCTAATAAGTAGTTTAGGAGAAGTAGAAGTTATGTAGGGAGAAGAAGTTGTGTAGTGGTGTGAAGTAGTGACGAAGTTGTGGTGTGCTCAAGTTGTGAAGAAGTTGTGGTGTGTTGTGAGATTGGTTCTAGCTAGAATTAGAACCCGACATCTAGCTTTGTGTCGTTTAGCCGGTGTAAGCGAAAGTTGTGTAAGGTTTCTCCGCCACAAGGGAGTTTGTTGACATAGTGAAGAAAACTCTCGAGTAGGTGACTCGGGGAGTGGAGTAGGAACAAGGAAGGTGACCTTGTAGCCGAACCACTATAAATCCTTGTGTTGTGGTTTGACCTTTCTAACTCTTTCCTTTCATTACTTATTTACTTACACTATATTAGCTTAGTTAGTTAGTAATATATACTTGTTCATATAGTACAAGTCTTGAAATCACATAAACTAGAATCGAAGTTTTTAAAACAAACTTGTTTTCATTAATTTTAAAACGGACGTAAAACTATTCAACCCCCCCCTTCTAGTTTTCCACAGAGGCCATCCGACTTTGGAGATTTGTAGAGGGATCCTCGAGAGCTGAGGAGCTTGGAGAGAGTTCCACAGTTGTGCTTCCGGTCACTGGAGAGCCGATGCACCACACTATCCCACTGTTGGCTGCTAGGTTGGTTAGACATGAGGATCGTATTGATGAGATTGTTTGTGCCACAGAGGAGATTTCTCTTGAGCGAGTCGAGAACATTGAGGAGGAGGTCACGAACCTCGTGGTACACTGGGTGGCTCTAGAGCAGGTATTTCAGCTGATGGGTACTAAGATCGAGGAGGCTATAGATACTCTTGCTGAGTTCGGCCACCGACTTGATGCTCAGAGTCAGGAGATACAGGAGCTGAGAGATATTGCCACGATGACACAGCAGATGTTAGAGCATCAGACACAGGAGTTAGCCGCAGCCAGTGCCACCATACATACACTCAGTGTTACTCTTGAGGAGGTTCAGGCCAGAGAGAGATCCAGGGATGTAGAGATGTTGGAGATGATCAGGATTATCCGACGGTTAGAGCGTAGATCAGGAGGCGCACCTAGAGCATCATAGATTTATGACGTATCACTGCATGCTTAGACATCTTAACTTGCCCTGTGTGGCATTAATAATTCTGCATTGTATTGTTTTGGAACAATGTAACAATTATTAAAACCTTGTGTTGGTTATAATTGTACTGTAATGATATTAATCTACGCTGTTTTAGTTGTTTGACCTTATGTTGTACCCTTGTGAACCACCATATTGAGATTCATTATAAAATCCATGTGTGTTGTTACATTTCATGATGATTATTTATGAATGATATGGTTTATGCTAATGTATGTATTCGTGGTGTGATTGTGATATATTTTGTGATGATCTCGACTATTATGAACTTGGTTATGATATTTCCTTTGGTTTTAATAAGATTGATGTCCGGAGTTTAACCCGTGCACTTGCGATTTTTATAGAATTATGGCTCCTAGGAAGACTGCACATGCCGCTACACCTGCTCCCGCAATGACTCAAGCTGCTATCAGGAAGTTGATTGCTGATGGTGTCGCTGCAGCATTAGAGCAGCAAGCGAGATCGATTAGTGAGGTTCGACCTACTGCAGAAAGTGAAAGTTTCACAACTCGCAAATGTAGCTACAAAGAATTCATGGCTTGCAAGCCTACTAACTTTAAGGGAACTGAAGGAGCAACGGAACTTGCTCGTTGGATTGAGAGAACCGAGACTGTGTTTGTTAGGAGCGATTGTGCCGCTGAAAACAAAGTCTCGTTTGCTACTGGAACTTTGTTGGAAGATGCTTTATCTTGGTGGAACGCGACGACTCAGAAAATAGGCATAGAAGAAGCCTATCAGATCACCTGGACTGACTTTAAGGAGAAGATGTTGAAAAAGTACTGTCCAATGGGAGAGATCAAGAAACTTGAGGATGAGTTTCATGTTTTGGTTGTCAAAGGAAATGACCTTAAGGCTTATGACAGAAGGTTTCAGGAGCTTGCTTTGCTCTGTCCTTCTAAGGTGTCGGATTTGGAGAAATTACTGGAGAAGTACATTGAAGGGTTGCCCAGGAGCATTGAGGGAAATGTCACCTCGTCAAAGCCACAAACTTTGGAAGAAGCAATGTCTATTGCCCAAAGATTGCTTGACAGGGAGATTAAGCGTAATGCTGCTCAAGGAAACAATGATCACAAAAGGAAGTTTGATGATCATAGGGCAACTAGCAAAAATAACCACAATGGTAACCGAAACAACAACAATCGTAACTATCACCGAGACAGTAATGACCACCATCACCGACAAAACCGTCGACAAGAAGCCGCCAAGGCTTATGTCGCTGCACCAACCAGAACCCCTGAATACGGCGGACCAGACCCGCTATGCAACAGGTGTAAGATGCATCACCGTAGACCGTGTTATGCCAAGTGTGGACGATGCTTAAGGACCGGTCATAAGACTCAGGATTGCAGAGCTACAGGAGTTAATTTGCTGCTTGTAACGGTAGTATGCCATGCTTGTGGAGAAATGGGGCATTATAAGTGTAACTGTCCCAACAAGGACAACACTGCACCTGCTAGAGCATACGTGCTGGGAGATGGGAACGCACAACATGATCCGAACGTAGTCACGGGTAAGTTCCTTCTAAACAATCGCCTTGTTAAAATTTTATTTGATTCTGGAGCCGATCAAAGTTTCGTATCTACTTCTGTTGCCCCACTACTTAATATTCCCCCAACCAAACTAAACACCTTCTACGAAATAGAACTAGCCGATGGAGAGCTAGTAAGCACTAACACTGTAATCAAGGGTTGTACCCTACACCTACTTAACGAACCCTTCGCCAAAGACCTCATGCCAATTAGGCTTGGTAGTTTCGACGTCGTCATAGGAATGGATTGGTTATCCAAGAACCACGCTAGAATCATATGTGACGAGAGATTCGTTCACATTCCACTCGGAGAAGAAACCTTAATCATCCGCGGTGAACAGAGTAAAACATGTCTAAACATTGTCTCTTGCATTAAAGTTGTGAAGTACATCGAACGAGGATGTCAAGCCTTTTTGGCTCAAGTCACGGAAAAGAAGTCGGAGGAGAAGCGACTTGAGAATGTGCCTGTAGTCAGAGATTTTCTTGAAGTATTTCCCGAGGATTTGCCTGGTTTACCACCAGCACGTCAATTGGAATTTCAGATTGACTTGGTGCCTGGAGCAGCACCAATGGCACGAACACCCTATTGGTTAGCACTATCTGAGATGAAGGAATTATCTGAGCAATTGCAGGAATTGTCAGATAAAGGATTTATTCGCCTTAGTTCGTCACCATGGGGAGCGCTGATGTTGTTTGTAAAGAAGAAGGATGGAACCTTCCGGATGTGTATCGATTATCGTGAGTTGAACAAACTTACTGTGAAGAACCGATACCCATTGCCGAGAATCGACGACCTGTTTGATCAATTACAAGGATCGAGTGTCTACTCGGAGATTGATTTAAGGTCAGGTTATCATCAACTGAGAGTTAGGGAAGAGGATATCCAAAAGACAGCTTTCAGGACGAGATACGGTCACTACGAATTTCAAGTAATGTCGTTCGGCTTAACAAATGCACCCGCTGTATTTATAGATGCTGCGTTATATTCATCCTGTTTTACATTTATAAACTTCGAATTATAAGGATTAACACATACTAACAGGCAGTGTACCCGGTCCAGTGTAGTATGCCTTTAGATAAATCCGAGTGTCGTTCCAAGAGCTGTTGTTCTGGCAAACTAAGGTAAGTACTAAAAAGGGGTATTAGTGAATAGAGTAAATAGTAACCAAGACATAAAATAAACAAAAGAGAAAATAAAGATACTAAAGATAAAGATAGGTTATTAAGATATTAAGGTGGAGCCTTTTTCATATATTAGTGTTCTATGTAGTGGGTACAAGTCGACAAGAGTCAGTTGGTCATATCATCAGCCCTATCTTGCATCTTATCCTATTCTCGACTATTGTAAAGCCGAGAGTTCATCGGTCAAGATACAAGAGTCATTAAGTGCCATGTTTAATAGACTTGTTCTAGTGGAACCCGGCATGGTCAGATCTTGGATTCCCTCTAGCTTCTTAAATACATCCGGTTGGTAGGTGGTCCTAGGTTTAATTCGCACATAAGGAAAGGTAGTGCTATGGCCAATTCTTACCAATCCCCACAACCTACTAGTCTAGGGTCCTAGGGTTAATTCACCTAGACTGAATAGATTCAACCAAGCTTACATATTACTGAAACGAAAGAATCACGAACAAGCAAAGATAACGTCTACAAAGATAAATATGAATAAATAACTAAAACCAAATCTTAAAAAAGAGAATCCATAGAATGCGAAACAAAATAGAATTCGAACATGTGTTAGACGAGGTGGTTCCTAGTCTAATTGCACACCATCTCTCTAGCCTTCGTGGTCTTCATTCTTCTTCTGGGTCGTTCTCCCCAAACCCTAGTGCAGGTTTGGGGGAGAGGAACTTGAAAAATTGTGGACGAAATTCCCTTGGTATTTATAGGGCTCGTCTTTGCTATGGCGTAGTTGTATACGCCGTAATCTTTGTAATAATCACTACGCCGTAACTCCATCACTTGTTACGGGCGTAGCCTTCATAAAATCCTACTTACGTCGTAGTCCAATTACTAACTACGGGCGTAGCCTTCATAAAATCTTTCTTACGTCGTAGTCCTATTACTAACTACGGGCGTAAGGCTCATATCTTCAACATTACACCGTAGTCCAATGACTAACTACGGCGTATTCTTCGGTAATCTCTGTTACGCCGTAGCTTTGTGGCTTGCTACGGCGTAGTCTTCATTTAATGGGGTAAATCTTCTAACGGTGTAGTATCATCACTTAACTAGACCACCGTGTTTATGTCTTCAATGTAACTTTGAGCTTAATTCCCACTCTTTAGCCAATAAATCGTCAATAACGTACTTTTGCTCATCTTTACCCTGAAACCAAAATAGGAAGAATTATGAGCAGATATTCTTATTATAAATAGAAAAGATGGGCAATTTCATAGGGAAATTAACGCTTAAATCATGGGTAAATTTGATGTTATCAATAGACCTAATGAACCGAGTGTGCAAACCCAACTTGGACAAATTTGTGATTGTATTCATCGATGATATTCTTATCTACTCCCGAAGTAAAGAAGAGCATGTTGAACATCTGAGAACCATACTAAAATATAACACCCTCTCGTAACTGTCACCGAGACAGTAATGACCACCATCACCGACAAAACCGTCGACAAGAAGCCGCCAAGGCTTATGTCGCTGCATTAACCAGAACCCCTAATTACGGCAGACCAGACCCGCTATGCAACAGGTGTAAGATGCATCACCGTGGACCGTGTTATGCCAAGTGTGGACGATGCTTAAGGACCGGTCATAAGACTCAGGATTGCAGAGCTACAGGAGTTAATTTGCTGCCTGTAACGGTAGTATGCCATGCTTGTGGAGAAATGGGGCATTATAAGCGTAACTGTCCCAACAAGGACAACACTGCACGTGCTATAGCATACGTGCTGGGAGATGGGAACGCACAACATGATCCGAACGTAGTCACGGGTACGTTCCTTCTAAACAATCGCCTTGCTAAAATTTTATTTGATTCTGGAGCCGATCAAAGTTTCGTATCAACTTCTGTTGCCCCACTACTTAATATTCCCCCAACCAAACTAAACACCTTCTATGAAATAGAACTAGCCGATGGAGAGCTAGTAAGCACTAACACTGTAATCAAGGGTTGTACCCTACACCTACTTAACGAACCCTTCGCCAAAGACCTCATGCCAATTAGGCTTGGTAGTTTCGACGTCGTCATAGGAATGGATTGGTTATCCAAGAACCACGCTAGAATCATATGTGATGAGAAATTCGTTCACATTCCACTCGGAGAAGAAACCTTAATCATCCGCGGTGAACAGAGTAAAACATGTCTAAACATTGTCTCTTGCATTAAAGTTGTGAAGTACATCGAACGAGGATGTCAAGCCTTTTTGGCTCAAGTCACGGAAAAGAAGTCGGAGGAGAAGCGACTTGAGAATGTGCCTATAGTCAGAGATTTTCTTGAAGTATTTCCCGAGGATTTGCCTGGTTTACCGCCAGCACGTCAAGTGGAATTTCAGATTGACTTGGTGCCTGGAGCAGCACCAGTGGCACGAACACCCTATTGGTTAGCACCATCTGAGATGAAGGAATTCTCTGAGCAATTGCAGGAATTGTCAGATAAAGGATTTATTCGCCCTAGTTCGTCACCATGGGGAGCGCTGATGTTGTTTGTAAAGAAGAAGGATGGAACCTTCCGGATGTGTATCGATTATCGTGAGTTGAACAAACTTACTGTGAAGAACCGATACCCATTGCCGAGAATCGACGACCTGTTTCATCAATTACAAGGATCGAGTGTCTACTCGGAGATTGATTTAAGGTCAGGTTATCATCAACTGAGAGTTAGGGAAGAGGATATCCCTAAGACAGCTTTCAGGATGAGATACGGTAATTACGAATTTCAAGTAATGTCGTTCGGTTTAACAAATGCACCCGCTGTATTTATAGATGTTGCGTTATATTCATCCTGTTTTACATTTATAAACTTCGAATTATAAGGATTAACACATACTAACGGGCAGTGTACCCGGTCAAGTGTAGTATGCCTTTAGATAAATCCGAGTGTCGTTCCAAGAGCTGTTGTTCTGGCAAACTAAGGTAAGTACTAAAAAGGGGTATTAGTGAATAGAGTAAATAGTAACCAAGACATAAAATAAACAAAAGAGAAAATAAAGATACTAAAGATAAAGATAGGTTATTAAGATATTAAGGTGGAGCCTTATTCATATATTAGTGTTCTATGTAGTGGGTACAAGTCGACAAGAGTCAGTTGGTCATATCATCAGCCCTATCTTGCATCTTATCCTATTCTCGACTATTGTAAAGCCGAGAGTTCATCGGTCAAGATACAAGAGTCATTAAGTGCCATGTTTAATAGACTTGTTCTAGTGGAACCCGGCATGGTCAGATCTTAGATTCCCTCTAGCTTCTTAAATACATCCGGTTGGTAGGTGGTCCTAGGGTTAATTCGCACATAAGGAAAGGTAGTGTTATGGCCAATTCTTACCAATCCCCACAACCTACTAGTCTAGGGTCCTAGGGTTAATTCACCTAGACTGAATAGATTCAACCAAGCTTACATATTACTGAAACGAAAGAATCACGAACAAGCAAAGATAACATCTACAAAGATAAATATGAATAAATAACTAAAACCAAATCTTAAAAAAGAGAATTCATAGAATGCGAAACAAAATAGAATTCGAACATGTGTTAGACGAGGTGGTTTCTAGTCTAATTGCACACCATCTCTCTAGCCTTCGTGGTATTCATTCTTCTTCTGGGTCGTTCTCCCCAAACCCTAGTGCAGGTTTGGGGGAGAGGAACTTGACAAATTGTGGACGAAATTCCCTTGGTATTTATAGGGCTCGTCTTTGCTATGGCGTAGTTGTATGGTAAGAATACGCCGTAATCTTTGTAATAATCA
Source organism: Artemisia annua (assembly GCA_014162995.1). Taxonomy (NCBI): domain Eukaryota; kingdom Viridiplantae; phylum Streptophyta; class Magnoliopsida; order Asterales; family Asteraceae; genus Artemisia; species Artemisia annua. The sequence continues at coordinate 29,699 of LBNU01019583.1, forward strand.
CTACGCCATAACTCCATCACTTGTTACGGGCGTAGCCTTCATAAAATCCTACTTACATCGTAGTCCAATTACTAACTACGGGCGTAGCCTTCATAAAATCTTTCTTACGCCGTAGTCCTATTACTAACTACGGGCGTAAGGCTCATATCTTCAACATTACACCGTAGTCCAATGACTAACTACGGCGTATTCTTCGGTAATCTCTGTTATGCCGTAGCTTTGTGGCTTGCTACGGTGTAGTCTTCATTTAATGGGGTAAATCTTCTAACGGTGTAGTATCATCACTTAACTAGACCACCGTGTTTATGTCTTCAACGTAACTTTAAGCTTAATTCCCACTCTTTAGCCAATAAATCGTCAATAACGTACTTTTGCTCATCTTTACCCTGAAACCAAAATAGGAAGAATTAAGAGCAGATATTCTTATTATAAATAGAAATTACGGGCAATTTCATAGGGAAATTAACGCTTAAATCATGGGTAAATTTGATGTTATCAATAGACCTAATGAACCGAGTGTGCAAACCCTACTTGGACAAATTTGTGATTGTATTCATCGATGATATTCTATCTACTCCCGAAGTAAAGAAGAGCATGTTGAACATCTGAGAACCATGCTAAAACTGCTCAAAGAGGAGAAATTGTACACCAAATTCTCCAAGTGTGATTTTTGGATTGAGAAAGTACAATTTCTTGGGCATGTGATTGATAGTAAGGGTATTCACATAGATCCCGCCAAGATCGAAGCTGTTAAAAATTGGACGTCCCCCACTAGCCCTACCGAGATACGTCAATTTTTAGGTCTTGCTGGATACTACAGATGATTTATTGAAGGATTCTCAAAGATTGCTAAGCCATTGACTGAGTTAACCCAGAAGAAGAAGAAGTTTGACTGGGGATAAGAGCAAGAATCAGCATTTCAGTTCTTGAAGAAGAAGATGTGCAAAGCCCCGACATTAGCATTACCCAAAGGAAGTGAAGACTTCGTGGTGTATTGCGACGCATAAATCCAGGGCTTAGGAGCCATATTGATGCAGAGATGTAAAGTGATAGCTTACGCTTCTCGACAACTCAAACCTCATGAGGAAAACTACACCACCCATGGTCTAGAATTAGGAGCGGTAGTATTCGCTCTTAAGTTATAGAGACATTACCTGTATGGTACTAAATGTACGGTTTTCACCGATCACAAAAGTCTTCAACATATTTTAGATCAAAAGGAGTTAAACATGAGACAACGTCATTGGTTAGAGCTGCTAAGCGATTATGATTTTGAAATTCGTTATCACCCTGGAAAAGCAAATGTTGTAGAAGATGCTTTGAGTAGAAAGGAACGAATTAAACTCCTTAGAGTCAGATCTTTGGGAATGACAATTAGATCACCTTTACCGTAACAAATCCTTGAAGTGCAAGCTGAAGCACTTAAGGAAGAGAATAGACCGCACAAAAAGATTTATGGCATGCCTGAGAGCAATAATGGATTTATAAAGAAACCAGATGGAAGACTGTGTTTCAAGGACAGAAGTTGGGTTCCACTGTGTGGAGGAATACGTGACCAAATCATGCATGAATCCCATAAATCAAAGTATTCAATTCATTCCTGTTCAGACAAGATGTACCAGGATCTCAAGAAGCTGTATTGGTGGCCAAACATGAAAGCTTACATTGCAGAATATGTCGGCAAATGTTTGACATGCTCAAGAGTAAAGGCTGAACATCAAAAGCCATCCGGTTTATTGATTCAACCAGAGCTACCAATGTGGAAGTGGGAAAGAATTACAATGGACTTTATTACTAAGCTACCAAGGACATCGAATGGATTCGACACAATATGGGTTATTGTGGATCGTCTCACGAAATCAGCACATTTCTTACCAATCAAAGAGGCTAATGATATGAGCACTCTGGCCAGTTTATATCTGAAGGAGACAGCCGTTTCACATCTAACTTTTGGCAATCTTTACAGAAAGCCTTGGGAACCAAGTTAGATATGAGTACCGCTTACCATCCATAGACCGATGGTCAAAGTGAAAGGACTATCCAAACCTTAGAGGACATGCTTCGAGCATGTGTGATTGATTTTGGTAAAGTTGGGATAAACACTTACCGTTAGCTGAATTCTCTTACAACAACAGTTACCACGCAAGTATTAAGGCTGCACCATTTGAAGCACTATATGGTCGAAAGTACCGATCACCCGTTTGTTGGGCCGAGATTGGAGATGTTCAAATCTCAGGACCCGAACTGATTCACAAGACCACTGAGAAAATAGTGCAAATCAGGAAACGATTACAAGCCGCCCGAGACCGGCAAAAGAGTTATGCCGATGTGAGAAGGAAACCAATGGAATTCCAAATCAGAGACAGGGTAATTCTTAAGGTATCACCTTGGAAAGGGATGATCAGATTTGGAAAACGTGGTAAGTTAAATCCACGATATGTTGGACCATTCAAGATCCTTGAGAGGATCGGTCTGGTGGCATACAAACTCGAATTACCCGAAGAACTCAGTAGAGTACACAGCACCTTCCATGTATCGAATTTGAAAAAGTGCTTATCGGATGAAACTCTTGTCATCCCATTAAAAGAAATCTGAATCGACGATAAGTTGAACTTTTTTGAGGAACCCATTGAGATTATGGATAGGGAAGTTAAGCGACTTAAGCAAAGCCGCATTCCCATTGTCAAAGTCAGATGGAACTCTAGAAGAGGACCTGAATTCACCTGGGAGCGCGAGGATCAAATTCGTGCCAAATATCCACATTTATTCGACAAAACAACCCAAAACCCCGATTTAACTCTGGATTCCGGGATGAATCCAATCTAACGGGTGGGTACTATAATACCTCGTAAATTCCCATGTCATTTATTAATGCTAAACACCAGTTTATTTTAAACACATGATAACGAAGCCATTTTTGCGGGCCATTTTTTTTTTTAATATAAATATATCACCCGTGTCACCGATAGTCACTTGTTAATATCACCCGATGCATGGATATCACCCAATGCATGAGATAATCACCCGGTATCACCAATTGTCACTCTTGGGCATCACCCAACGAGTTTAATACGAATGACTCCCACTTGCGAAGCGACACCTAAATATTAACACCTCGACATGTGATATATATATATATATAAGACCTATAACTATACGATATATATATATATATATATANAGTTTGCCGATTGAGAGAAACCAATGAATCAATCAAGGACAGGTCTTCTTAAGGTATCACCTTGGAAAGGGATGATCAGATTTGAACGTGGTAATTAATCCACGTATGTTGCATTCAGATCCTTGAGAGATCGGTCTGTGGCATACAACTCGATTACCCGGAGAACTCAGATAGAGTACACGCACCTTCCATGTATCGAATTGTGAAAGTGCTTATCGATGAACCTTGTCATCCATTAAAAGAAATCTGAGCATCGATCGACGATAAGTTGAACTTTATTGAGGAACCCGTCGAGATTATGGATAGGGAAGTCAAGCGACTTAAGCAAAGCCGCATTCCCATTGTCAAAGTCAGATGGAACTCTAGAAGAGGACCTGAATTCACCTGGGAGCGCGAGGATCAAATTCGTGCCAAATATCCACACCTATTCGATAAATCAACCCCAAACACCGATTCAACTCTGGATTCTGGGACGAATCCAATCTAACGGGTGGGTACTGTAATACCTCATAAATTCCCATGTCATTTACTAATGCTAAACACCGGTTTATTTTAAACACATGATAACAAAGCCATTTTTGCTGGCCAATTTATTTTTTTTATATAAATATATCACCCGTGTCACCGATAGTTACTTTTGAATATCACCCGATGCATGGATATCACCCAATGCATGAGATAGTTACCCGGTATCACCATTTATCACTATTGGGCATCACCCAACGAGTTTAATACGAATGACTCCCACTTGCGAAGCGACACCTAAATATTAACACTGCGACATGTGATATATATATATATAAGAACTATAACTATACGATATGTATATATATATATATATATATATATATATATATATATATATATATATGTATATACTGACGAATTTTCGTATTTATCACTGGGCCGACACCGACACGTACCACCCAAACATTAGCCCACTTACATATTTCTTTTCTTTTTCTTTCGGACTGGGCCGTAACACACTCAACAAGCCCATCAAATTTATATTTCTTTCTTTTCTTATTTTTCTTCTTCTTGGACCAAACCCCAAGCCCATTTAACAAGTGACAAATGAGGTCCAAGTGCAACATTTCAATTTTTGCAAGTTTTGGTTTTTTTTTTTCCACTGCTTCCATTCGAACCCGACATCAACTCCCTCTATTCATTTTTGTTACTTTGCATCCTCTCAACAAGCAGTGGACATACAAAACGAGTCACATCTTGTTGCATATTACATTTACTTTCATTTCTTTCTTTGCTTGCTCAACTCGACACCAACGCTAACCAACCAAACTTCGGTCACATCCATGGACACCATTCTTGCTACCCAAACCCTCGACATCACTCCACCCTTCTCCTCTTCTTTCTTTGCGTAAAAGAACACCCAAGACCCAACACTTAGCCACCCTACAACCTTAAAAACATATTATACTTCATAACCTTTTCTTAAAAACACTTTGACCAAACGATATTGTGCCCCTTATACACCAACCTTTTCAAACCACACTCCCTTTTTCTTAGAAATATGCGGCTAAGTACATAATCACATGATACTCCTTACTAAACAAATCAAAAGCCTTCATATTCTTCTTACACTCGACAAGACTAAACCAAAAAGATTTGGCTTCTTTGTTCCCATTCGAATGACACAACAAGGCATGCTTATCACCAATCACACATTAAACACAAGAAACTAACAAAACCTCACTCATTTTCTCCTATAAATACCTTCGAGACACCTTACAGTCTCTCCAGATTTCTTAAAATCTCAAATAAAAATCACAAACACCTCTCCTTTCCTTTTTGCTTACTGTCGAAGCACAAGAGAAGTGCACACGAGAACTGGTTATAACGATAAGTATTTTGGGTCATAAGTTGGACGTGGGTGACTGTTTTGAAAAGTGTTCATTAGTGTTGCTCGTTCTCGTCTATCTTTCTCGTACACGCGATCTCTTCACCACCTCTTTGGTGTTGTAAGTTACTTGATCTCATTTTACATTCTGTCATTTGTTATTTTACTATTCGCATGCATACACTACACATTATATCGAGTACAAACGTCATAGCACATGAAAAACTAAAAACATGTAAACTCACTAGACTCTCTAAGAATGGCTTGATATCTTCGTATCTATACGTACTACACATATATTTTATGGCACTACTCGTTTCTTTGAACTAAACTGAAACGAGATGGGCAAACATGCAAAGTTTTTGAGGTCAAACACCACAATATATCGAGGCAAAACTTAGCTCGCTCGATAGTTTTCTAAAAGTGTTAAAAACATACTTTTGGGCCTAGCGGGCTAACAAGCCCAAAACCTTTTCCTAAACTAATTTTCGAGCTAAAAATAATTCGAGAGATATAGAAGCTTAAATCTGATTTTTATAAGCTTGAATAAGCTAAAGGAAATAGTTTTTATAAAAATAAAAGTTAACTTTTTTGAAAACTAGATTTTGGACTAATTTTACAAAGTATTTTCGTTAAGGGGTTAAAAGTGTAAAACTGCCGAACCTGTGTGTGTAAACAGAAAATAATGTTTTTCTATAAAGTTAGAGGGTAGAAACTGTAAATATTTGAAAATTTTGGGATAAAGTGAAAAAGTAATGTTTTGGACTAAAAGTGTAAATATTTTTAACACAAGGGTATACATTATAACTTTTGCAAAGTAAAAGGATAAAACTTAGTAATAATATTTTTACCTTAAACATTATATATGTAATATATAATATATATATATATATATATATATATATATATATATATATATATATATATATA
>LBNU01019583.1:59333-73636 GCA_014162995.1 Artemisia annua
ATGGGTGTTTTATAAGCTGTACGGAAGGCCCATAATGCATCATCCAATTTATCCGACCAAGATGCACGATTTTCTCCTACGGACCTTTCTAAAATTCTTTTTATAACCCGGTTCGTCACTTCTACTTGTCCACTTGTTTGTGGATGATACGCAGTAGAGAGACGGTGAGTTACACCATACTTCTGCATGACTTTGTCAAATTTGTCATTACAGAAATGTGTACCACGATCACTGATTATAGCACGTGGAGTTTCAAACCGGGCAAACAATGCTTTGAGGAATTTTACTACAACTCGGGCATCATTAGTGGGTAAAGCTTTAGCTTCAACCCACTTTGACAAGTAATCAACTGCCATGAGAATGTATTTGTTTCCTCGGGATGATGGAAATGGCCCCATAAAATCTATGCCCCAGACGTCAAAGATTTCACAAACTTGAATTGCGTTTTGTGGCATTTCATTTCGTTGTGAAATGTTTCCATTTCGTTGACATGAATCACATGTCTTGACGAGATCATGGGCATCCTTATAGATGGTGGGCCAATAGAAACCTGAATCAAACACCTTTTTGGCAGTGTAGTTCGGACTATGATGTCCCCCCGTGGGTCCATCATGACAAGCTTTGAGAATATCCATGGCTTCTTGGCCATGGACACACCGCCGGATGACTTGATCAGCACAGGTTTTGAACAAGAAGGGGTCGTCCCAGAAGTAATGTTTGATGTCTTTAAAGAATTTGTTTTTCTGTTGGGACGTCATCCCCTTCACAACAAAGTTACCCGCATGGTAGTTTACGAAGTCAGCAAACCATGGGGTGGTAGAATCTCCTCGAAAAGTCACCGCACTCATAGTCTCGAGAGGAAACGTTTTATTTATTTCCTTTTTCTCGAGAACATCTTGGTGTGGGTTCTCTAATCGGGACAGATGATCAGCAGCTAGGTTCTTAGCTCCTTTTTTATCACGTATAATGTTATCAAATTCTTGTAGGAGGAGAACCCAACGAAGCAATCTCGGCTTTGCATCTTGTTTTGCAAAGAGATATTTCAGAGCCGAGTGGTCTGTATACACCACGCATTTGGTCAAGATTAAGTATGACCGAAACTTTTCGAAAGCATATACCACTGCTAATAATTCTTTTTCAGTGGTGGTGTAATGACTTTGAGCTTCGGTCATTGTTTTGCTCGCGTAGTGTATTGGCTGAAAATGTTTGGTCTTGCGTTGCCCCAGGACTGCACCGATAGCAAAATCACTTGCATCGCACATGAGCTCAAATGGCAAGTCCCAATCGGGGGCAACAAGAATCGGTGCTTCGGTAAGCTTTTTCTTTAATGTTTCAAAAGCTTCGATGCACTCGGGTGAGAAGATAAAAGGAGCATCCTTCTCGAGGAGATGGGTCATGGGCCGGGAGATTTTAGAAAAATCTTGTATGAATCTACGATAGAATCCGGCATGACCTAAAAAACTCCTAACACCTTTGACGGTAGTGGGATGAGGTAATTTGGCAATGACATCAACCTTAGCTCTGTCAACCTCAATCCCGTTCTTGGAAATCTTATGGCCGAGGACAATGCCTTCTTTGACCATAAAATGGCTCTTCTCCCAGTTTAGACAAAGATTGGTGTCTTCACACCGTTTTAACATAGTGTCCAAATGGGAGAGACATGTCTGAAAAGAATCCCCAATGACCGAGAAGTCATCCATGAAGACCTCCATTGTTTTCCCGATCATATCGGAGAATATGGCCATCATGCACCTTTGGAACGTACCAGGAGCATTACATAAGCCAAAAGGCATACGTTTATAAGCGAATGTTCCATAAGGGCACGTAAAGGTGGTCTTCTCTTGATCCTGAGGATCAATGGGGATCTGAAAATATCCCGAGAAACCGTCGAGGAAACAATAGTACTCATTCCCCGCCAATCTCTCAAGCATTTGGTCCATGAAGGGTAGAGGAAAATGGTCTTTACGGGTGGCTTCATTCAACTTACGATAGTCAATACAAACACGCCATCCCGTTACCAGCCGAGTTGGAATCAACTCGTTATCCTCGTTTGTGACAACTGTTATGCCACCCTTTTTTGGAACACAGTGTATCGGGCTTACCCAAGGGCTGTCAGAGATCGGGTAAATCAATCCAGCTTCAAGAAGTTTTAAAACCTCTTGTTTAATCACATCATGGATTTTTGGATTAACCCGTCTTTGTTGTTGGACTGCGGGTTTGAAGTCGTCCTCCATCAAAATTTTATGAGTACAGAATTCAGGGTTAATACCCTTGATGTCGGAGAGTTTCCAAGCAATTGCTTGCTTGTGCGACTTCAAAACCTTTATTAGCGCAGTCTTTTCATCCTTACTCAAATCTCGAGCTATAATGACGGGTAATTTATCATCACCCTCTAGGAATGCATACTCGAGATGAGGTGGTAAGTCCTTTAATGCAACTTCAGGAAATTCCTCAGTTTTCTCAACTGACTTGACTTCCTGTTTATGAAGCTTAACGGGAGGGAGGGGAGGAGAAGTGTCCTGATTTAACAACTTCTCAAGAAGAAGAATATCTCCCTCCAGATCAATCTCACTGGTATCAATTCCCTCTGGAACTGAATCACTTTTGAGAAACGCCTCGACCTCTTCCAAAAGGAAATCACTTCCCTCAAACGGAGTGAGAGAAGGGGAAGAGTCGGAAATGATAGGTTGAGAAGATGTAGTGGGATCCCCACTCACAGAATTATGAGAATAACCAAGAAATTCTTGAGAGTACTCCTCTGAAGCAATATCAATGACATCGATTTGATTAACCGATTCAGAATCATAATTTGAGGAGTACCTCGAAGTTTGATCGAGGTTAAAGGTGATAGCTTCATTACCAACACGTAATGTAATTTCATGCTCGAATACATCAATGAGAGTATGGCCCGTTCTCAGGAATCCTCTTCCAAGTATGAGAGGAACCCTTGGATCAGCATCGAAATCGACAATCACAAAGTCAGCTGGAAATTGGAACTTTCCTACTTTCACAAACACGTCCTCAGCAATGCCAAGAGGACGAGATATTGAACGATCAGCAAGCTCTAAAGTCATGCATGTAGGAGTAAGATCCGGAAGAGAAAGTTTCTTCCATACTGAATGAGGCATTAGGTTGATGCTTGCACCAAGATCGGCCAAGGCATAGCATTCAACCATTCCCGGAAATACACAAGGTATTAGAAACTTTCCAGGATCTCCAAGCTTTTCAGGAAGCTTCTTTAATAGAACTGCTGAGCAGTTCTCATTAAGTGGAGTTTTTGCCATCTCAAACAGTTTTTCCTTGTTGCTTAACAAGTGTTTGATTGTTGATGCAAATTTGGGCATCAGAAGTATAGCATCCGCAAAGCTTATGTCAAAGTGTAATTCTTGAAAGATTTGAAAGAATTTATCCATTTGTTGACTAGCCTTCTCGCGGAGCTTATGCTCATTTAAACGTGATGGGTAAGGAATAGAAGTTTTGGATTTAGGGTCTTCAACTGGAATTTCAACTGGTTCAAAAACAACTCCTGGTTTGGGTTTAGATTTCGGGACAACTTGAGGGTGGACGTCATTGGTACCTCCGTTATTAGTAGGAGATTCCATGTCCTTTGTCACCTCATGTTCACTTTCCACTACCTTGGAAGGAGGAGAAGAAGAGGTAGTAGGAACAGTGGGTCCATCATAAGAAACACCACTTCTGGTTGTGATCGCCTTTGCATCGCCCCTCGGATTAGCGATCGTGTTGCTAGGTAAACTACCTGAGCCCGAGGGTCGATCATTTAAAGACTTCTTGATCTCGGAGATCTGGCTGATCAACAACCTGTTTGTTTCTTCCTGAGTTTTCATGAACTGCTTCAACAACTCATCAGATGATGATTGTGGAGCTGGGGGAATGGCTTGAGTTTGGTTAGGGAAATTTTGGACTCGGTTATTTTGATTATAACCTTGATGTTGGAAATTCCCTTGATTTGGATTACCATTTCCCTGAAATTGATTTCCCTGGTTGAAATTGTTTCTGTTAAAGTTTCCTTGAGGTTGGAAACCTTGGTTGGGTCCAGGAAAGTAATTACCTTGGTTTTGATAACCTTGGTTTACTCTCGGTTGGTTTACATTCCGGTTTTGCAAATTCTGGTTTTGGTTGAAACCGGGTGGTCCTTGATAATTGTTAGCACGGTAATTTGGTTCATTTTGAGGACGGTATTGATTACCTCCTTGATTTGAAGTACCGGCTATAGCATTAGCCTCGAATGGAGTACCATCGGTAGCTGTACAGTTAAAGTATGGATGTGGACCACCACAAGTGATACAGACATCGACTCTCTTAGTTTCAGCACGCACAGGTGTTTCTGTGAAAGTCACTTTCCGTGCACCGGAAGCAATCAAAGTCTGAATAGCATCTGTAAGTTTATCAATCTTAGCATCGGTGCTAGATTGACTCGCTGAAGATGAAGAAGTAGGTTTAGCACTAGCTTGAGTTTGATTAGACTTGTTTCTAGAAGTGCGGACCTGAGACTTGTTTTCAATGATTTGTAAAGCTTCCTTGGTTGTTTTGCTAAGAAAATTACCTCCCGCGGAGGCATTTAGAGAGTCTTGATCTGAAGGGTTCAGACCATTATAGAATATGTCCATTTGTATTAGTTCGGAAAAACCATGATGTGGACACTTACGAAGCAATTCTTTAAAACGTTCCCATGCCTCCCCGAACTGCTCATCAAATCTCTGAGTGAATCTCATGATCTCATTTTTGAGATATGTGGTTCGGGATGGAGGATAGAACTCGTTGACAAACTTAGTGACAAGATCTTCCCAAGTCTCAATGGAACGAGGGGGTTGTCTCTCAAGCCAAATCCGGGCTTGTCCCTCTAATGAGAATGGGAAGAGAAGAAGCTTAATTGCTTCAGTGGGGACATTTTTATATTTGATGGTTGATGCAATTTTGTTGAACCATCGTATGTGTGCATGAGGGTCGTCCCGCTCAAAACCGAAAAACTAGTGTTGGGTTATAAGGTTAAGTAACCCGATTTTGAGCTCGAAGGTGTCAGCCACGATGGCTGGAAGAATAATAGCATCTCCGTAACCCTCGGTGGGTGCTTGGAGAAGCTCCTTCATAGGGCGGTCTTCTGTCATGATGACAGGGGTTTTGGGTTCAGTACGTATCTCGGGTACGACTGATGGAGCAGAACGTCTACGATATCTCCGAGGTATGTTTGCAAGCTCACGGAAAGGGCTTGATGACCTAGAAGAACGAGTGCGCATGCACTAAGACGAGTCTAAGAATACTTGAATGTGAAGGAAACTCAGAAAAGGTTGAGAAGGATATTTTTGGTTAAAAAAAATTTTCCTTGAAATAAATCCAAGTTTCACGGTAACTCAACCCAATAATCATAAATGAGTGGCTTCTTTGAAAAAGGTATACCACTCAAATAGATACAAAGGTAAGTTATATTCTTTGATTGTGAACTTATTCTGGTTTACAACAGCCCTCCTTCCACGGAAGACCGAGGATGTTTATTTTATTTAGTTTTGTGAAATACTTGGTGACAAGTATTCTTTTTTCTTATTATATATATAAAAAAAGAAAAAGAAAATATTTTTGTATTTTATATTGTTTTTGGAAAAAAAAATATATGATATATATAAGGGGTATATACGATGGGTAGAAATTCAACAATACTGATACGTCAAGAACTCGTAGTACGCAGCACACCTCCCCGGCAGCGGCGCCAAAATTTGATTGGCCTTAAACAGTCAACTAATATTAACCAAGGATTTGGTCAACAAAAGTCAAACTATCAAGGACACAATGCTAAACCAAGGAGTATAATTATTCCTGGATCGTTAAGTCCCAAAGAGATGTGATATTCTGTGTAAAAACGAGTTTGGGATCACAATATGCTGAATAGAAAAGGGGTGTATATGAACAAAATCGATCACTTTAACTAAAGTTAAAATCTGTAAATTACAGCGACTTAAATGCAAATTAAAAAAAATGAAAATAGAAAACTATAATTAAAAATGATGATTATGTAATTTATAACAAAAATAAAAAGTAAATACTAATTATAATTATTAAAATAAAAACAAATTATCTAAAATGAGAAAAATAACTTAGAAAAAGAAAATGAAATTTCTAAAAATGTAAAATAACTTAAAATATGATAAAAAAAACTAAAAACTTATTTATCTAATTATTTATATAATTATTATTAATTAAAAACTATTTATAATTATTAATACAAATTAAAAATACAATTAAATAGGAGATTATCCCAAAAAATTGCAAATTCAATTTCTAAAAGTCTATGACAACTTAAGACTAATTTTAGAAAATAAAAACTATTTTTATAACTATTTATTTACTTATTATTAATTATTAACTATTTATTAATTTAATAAACTAAAAAGAAAATGAGAAAATGTTATGGAAAATAAACTAAAAATTTTGAAAAGTCTAAAAATGTGTAAAACTTATTTTAGAACTCAAAATATATTTATTATGCTAATTATATAATTATTATTAATTAATTACTATTTATTTATTAATTATCTATTTAATTAAATAAAATTACAAAAGATATTATATTAACAGTGAAAATTGCAAATATAATTTTTACAGGTTCTAATAAACTTAATAAACTTAGAAAAATTATAAAAACTTATCCTAGATAATTATTTAATATAAAAACTATTTAATTTATTTATTTATACTAAAACTATGTAACTGTTTTTGATTTTTTATAAATACTAAATAAAATCTAAAAAATCTAAGAAAAATATATGTTATATAAAAAAGGTGCAGAAAAAATAGAAAAATATAAAAAGTAGAAAAAACTTATTAATAAGCAGTTAAATAAGCTTAAACTGCTTATAAGTGAAAAGAGGGAAAAAAGGGGTAAATAAAAAAGGGGGGAAAGTATTACTGCAAGACCTTCGGGCACAATTGGTAATGTTGACTGTGTGTGGGGCGTTGGCTTTCTATCCTAAAGGTCTGGGGCTCGAACCTTACCCAGACCTTTTTGCTTTTTATTTTTTTTTATATTTTTTCTTTTACACAACTAATAAACACTGAAAAATAACTAACTTTTAAAAAGGAAAACTTTTTAGAAAAGCAAAATAAGCTCTGTGGAGAGCTTTTTCTACAACAGTTAAGCTTTAAAAGAAATTAGGAAAGCTAAAAGCTTCTAAGAGCTTGTACACTGAACCAAAACACAAAACAATGATGCAAAACACTTAAACAAACACAAATAAGCACTGAGGAACCAATAAGCACTCTGCATAAGCTTAAATGACAAAATAAGCAAATCCAAGAAATCCACAGGTTTAAAACAGCCTAAGGGGGCTATTTCAAGCTTGTGTAGGGCCCACAAATAAGCTCCAAGATCAAAAAGAGCTTTTGATCCTAAAAGCCCACCTGGCAAGCTTCAAAATAAGCCAATAAGCAAAGCTTATGGCTCACTAATGAGCTTTTGGGAAGCTTATGAAAATTGGTGAAAACTGAGTTCAAGGAAAATACTCAGTGAAATGAGACAAACTAATGGCTTGATGCAGCCCTAGTAAATAAGCTAGGAAATGAGAAATAAGCAGTTGTTGACTTTTGATCCTAGCCGTCTATGAATTTTTGGCAGGAAAGGCAGTTGTTGACTTTTGGTCAACAATTGTGGGTTATCTTTAATTGTTGCGTGTTTAGGGGGGTAATGATGGATTTGGGTGGTTGAAGTGATGGGCAAGTGGGTGGAAGCAGGAGGTGGAAGGCTATGGTGGTGGTACAGTGTGAACGAGGGAAAGGGAGGGGGATTTTTAAACGTTTTATTAATTTAAACGTTGGGTTGGTTTGGGCTTTTGGGCCTGGGAAAGAAAAGAAAGAAAAGAAAAGGATAATGGGCTAAGGGGTTTTGGGTTATATTTGGGTTTGGGTTTATAAGATAAAAAGGGTCCGTTTGGTATTATAAGTTCACAAGGACTAATTGTGTAATTTCCTGGATTTTGAGGGACTGGTTTTGACAAGTTTCCAAAGTATTTCCAAGGGACCATTCTTGCCATTGTTGGATAATATAAGGACTATAGTTGCTATTTTCCCATTTTGAATATCCAGGGACCATTTCTGTCAACTTGTGAAACTTCAGGGACCAATCTTGTAATTTCTCCAAATATTTCACCCAAGGACTATTCCTGCCAAAGTTCAATAATACAATGACCATATTTGATAATTTCCAAAGTTTTAACTCCCAGGGGCTATTTTTGACATTTTTGTAAAGTTCAGGGACTTGTTTTGCAAACTTTTGAAACTTTTCATCTAAGGAAGCAATTGTGACAACTTTTGATATTCTAAGGACTTTGGTTGACATTTCCTTCAAAATAAATGCTTAGGGACTATTTTTGTAAAATTTAGAAAGTTGAGGGACTGAAACTGCCAATTATGCAAACTTTGCATGTTTTTCATTTGTTTTTACACATTTTGCATCTAAGACATATAAAACACAACCCTGGGATATTTTCCAGTATTTTGATGCATATTCGAGTGTTTTTGTATGTTTTGGCAGTTTAAATGGTACCAAAATGATGAGTATTTACATACTCATCAGATTTATTCATTAATAAATATTTATAATAGGTGAAAATGACAAGGGTGTTATTAGCATATCTGTGTCGTTCTCAAGAAAACCCCACCTCCAAGATTTTGATGTTCATCAGTCTTCCTCACTTGCTAAAACTGATGTTCATATCTTTCATGGTTTGCATGAACTAGCCGATGAGATCCAACAGATAATGATTTCTCTGACCAAAGAAACGACACATCAAATGACTTGCATGTCTCGAGGCAGTGAATATAATGATTATGGGAAGCAAATATGTATCCAGTTAAAACATATAATCCATATCTTATTTTTAGATTTCTTGAAATAGAAAATCAAAGTGTATTATATCAAATGTAATTTATTTTTTCATAATTTTTATTGTTCTTTTTTACATTAATATATGAACACTTTCTTTTAGTTTCTACTTTTTGTGATCAAGATTTTTGCCGTTATTCATTATTTATTTACGTCTACTTAAACTTTGTCAAGTAATATAATGAAGCTAGCCCGCCCATTCGGGCGGGTTATGTAGCTAGTTTATTAAAAGCGGTTGGAGGAAGGCTAATAACAACCTAACACGTGTATCTCGTGAACATGTGTAATTTTTTTATGCGAGATATAAGTTCAAATTAGTCTGATAGAACAATACGGTAATTTCCGATAATATAAAATGTTGTGGAGATTTCAAAATTACTATTTACAATTCCTTAAAAGTAACAAAACATTTGAATCCTAGGTTTTGAAAAACACCCAACACAAAATACAAAGCCCGAAATTAAATCATTTCAAACTTCAAAAACACTAGTAATTTTTTAATCAAAGGGTGAGAGAAAGGTGCAAATATATCTAATAAAAAATACCTTGAAAATAGATATGGCAACTCAATCTTGACTTGGAACCAAATCCACAATAAACAAATCAACCCCCCAAACACAACATGTTGTTTGTGTCTTTGTGTGTGCGTGTGTGATGTAAACTGTTGTTGTTGTGCACAAACAGGGTCAGCAAACATCAAGTCATTTCTCTGTAACAAAAAGAAGCATCTAATTCTCTCTCTTCATTTTCCTTTGAATACACGCCAAACATCATCAAACCCTCTTATCTCTGCCTCAAATTCCACCGTTTTTAATCAAAATTTAAGCAAGATCTCCCAAACCCACCTACCATTAACACAATTAAACAAAACCCATAATTTATTTCATCAAAAAAAAAAACATAAAATTATCATCTTTTATAATTAAAAGAAACGTTAAAAAAAAAACATGTTTGGGTCTTCTGATGACAAGAAAGTACCCTTTAACCGGTCTTATACTATTAATAATTCATCATCAATTGATATCCCACCTGTAAAACCCTTCAATTATTCATCATTTCAACGCTCTGAATCAGTCAAAGTACCTGATTCTATTAAAGGAAAGGTTAGAAGCTTATGCAACTTATTCGAGTCTCGAAAAGAGTCTCGAAAGGCGTCCAAATTGAAATTGGAATCAAAGGTTTCTGACCCAATTCAGTTACCTGGTACAGAAGATCGAGTTGTGGTTTATTTCACTAGTTTACGCGGTATTCGAAGAACATACGAGGATTGTTATTCAGTTAGGATGATTCTTAAGTTTTTTCGGGTTACAATTGATGAAAGAGATATATCCATGGATGCCGAATATAGGAAGGAGTTGTTGCGTGTATTGGGCGTTAAAAACAACGTTAGTTTGCCACAGGTTTTTGTGAGAGGGAAGCATATTGGTGGTGCTGATGTTGTTAAGCAGCTTCATGAGACTGGTCAGCTTGCTACCATGTTAAAAGGGCTTCCGGTTCGATCAAGTGGTGCTTGGGAGGTGTGTAAGGCTTGTGGGGATGTTAGATTTCTTCCGTGTGCGAATTGTAGTGGTAGCAAGAAGGTGTTTGATGAGGATGATGATATGCTGAAAAGATGTCCTGATTGCAATGAAAATGGTTTGGTTCGTTGCCCAAGTTGTTGTTCTTGAACCCAACTGGTGGGTTTGATTCGCTTTATTATCTTAATCTACATATAATTGTTAAACCTTATAACATGGAACCAGGGAACGGAGCTCTGTGTTTCTGCATAAAATGTTGGTTATTTATTTGCGTGTGTCTGTTTAGATGGGGTTGAGGATATATACGTTCATCCTCTTTATGAACTAGGTTGTGAAATAATCCCCTTAACCTTAGAAGCTTGTTGTGTATATATAGTACTCATGGAATGCTAAAGTTGGTAATTCTATATCCAACTTTCGGTTCATGTATATTTGATAACTTGTGTTTGTAATATGTTGCACTGTTATTTAAGTGCACTCTCTACATAGGAGAGATTTATTGAGTTGTTTTTTGGTTCTTGGCTATTGTTAAATGAAAAAATGCGTTTTGCACTCGGTGAATGTTACTATTGCTATCATACACAGCCATTAGGCTAGTTCAGTGTTACTATCGTCAGCTTACTATTTGTTGGTGTATAAAGATGTTTATGACTTCAATCGTTCATAGTTCTTCTGTGAGATTTTAATCTGCTATTCTGCTTATACAACTAAGGTTCTGCTTTTCTTGTTTGATTACTATGTTATAGTTCAATCTGGCTAGATCTATCCCTTAATTTCTCGTAGCTTGATAAAAACCTACAGATTTGGAGTTATTACATAAATGCTTTGAGGTTTCAGAACAAACTTTTTGACTTATGCACAGAAGGAATACCTCTGTATTTGTTTATGCTTGCGACTTGAGTCTAGTTGACTTTTATTTTATTTTATTTTTTATTTTTTAACTTCACTCATCATGATATGTACATATGTTGCATCATTTGCTAGTTACAATCAGTCAGGTTGAGCCTGCCAAGTGCAAGGTGCGATCTGTTCAGCTTTGAAATATATGCTCTTTTCTGTGTTTTTGTTCTTTTATGAGGCATGGTGTAAAGAAAACGACATGGCATAACCTTGTGATCGACACCAGATGGCTTGTTTTAGACATCTGCTCCGTTTATCTACTTGTTATCCTATTTTGCTCTTAACTCGTCTTTCATATGACGGAAAATAGAACCCCAAAATCAATCTTCCTTAAGCCTGAATATCTTGCCTAAAGATGTGAGATGATCTTTATCCGCATGTCATAAGTAAGAATGATTTAGATATCTCAAGCTATAGAAAGTGGGACACAATGATTATTAGAAGGGACGTGATATGTTATAAATGTTGTTAGAGACGAATACAGGGACTCAAAATAGTCTTGCCAGTTGTGTGGTCTGCGCACCTAACTCGGTGGAAATAATATAGGCAAAAACACCAAGACACACGGTGTGTTGCCTGTTTGCTGCTACTACAAGATCGATTATAGGCGAAAAAATGGTTAACGGAGACCAAGCCAGGAGATACAGACCTGAGTAAAAATGGTTGGAGTTGAGTAACAAGCTTTTCTCTATTTTAAAAAAAGTCTGTTATAAATATAACCCAAGTCAAGTCATATTTATCTTTTTTGACACTTTTTGACACAATCTATCAGTTTGTCTCATATGTCTAGTCCAGAATATGTTTGATCATTGTTGTAAGCTGGATTTATCAACTGATTTGGGTGTTTCGCATTTTCTATATAAATAATGTTTTAAACTGAAGTAAATTTGGATCAGTGATGACCAGGGAGCAAAGTTTTGAGCCAAGGGAATCAGTTTCAGTTTAGCACTGTACGGGAACCTTTCAACTTTAGTTATTTGTTTTGTCCCAAATTGTTCCTGGAAACCCTTGCAGCCATTTTTGGTTGTCTATCAACATAGAAAAGGGAGTGACAGTCCTCCCTAGCTACAGATAATTCTGTTAAGGCAAAAAAGGCCGCTAAAACCTCATCAATTTGTGTGTGATTTGCCAGATTCATATATAAAGAAAGCTCGTTAGTTTCCCAACAGTTTGCAATTTATGAATTAGACGACTTGTAAAAGAGGAGTCTTGTAACGGATATTTCATGTTTCTGCATACGCTTTTAACTACATCCTCGTAGTTAGATAACTTAGATGTTAGATAACTTAGATTGATAAATATTACATGTATCCGTAAGTAATCAAAGACCATTATGCCAGATGTGTTGATCTGAGAGGCTGCTTTTGCTTAAAATATAAGTTAGTTCTGCCATTGTGCCATTGTCTATTTCAGATGAGATCTACATTCACAGTGGCTATAATGTCGTTTTCGAAACTTTCAGCCTCTTTGGACAGATTTTCAAATGTTTTTGTACACCAGGAAATAAAAATACATTCTAAACTCGCACACTTCATCTTCAATGAGTTTTCTATCTCAAGAACTTCTTTTATGTTTTTAATAAGGATTTTTTTTAATTACGTTGTGCTGTGGGGCGCGGGGTTGATCTAGAGACTGTCCGTGTAACCACGAGTAATGGTAGGAACGAGTTTTGCAATCCCTTTAGACTGTTTCTATAACACAAGAAAATCGTAGGGATGATTATGCAATTTTCTGTTACACAAACAATCCTTGGATTTAATGCAGGGACTATTTTTGCAATGGTGCAAGATTTTTAACATTTGTGTGTGTTAAATTGGTTTCCTTTATGTAAGATTTTTAACATGTGTGCTTGTTAAATTGGTTTCGTTGATGCCTTGTTTAAGTGGCTGCAACATGCTTATAAACAATTCAGGGGCCTAGTAAGAAAAAGAAAGTGAAGGGACTAAATTGATGATAAAGAGAACACTGTGAGTTGCACATAGTCTTCCAACTAGTAGTGATGAAAGAAAAAGTTTTTTGTTTTAACTGCAACATAACAAATGAAAGAAATGATATGTTTTCCTTGACCTGAAATGAGATTTGTTAAATAAATGGATATGTAAACGGTTTATACAATTGGTTAGGCCAAACCACCCCGTTCAACTAATCTAAGCTGTTATCTAATAGGGTTGTATCATGCTTATTCAATTTTTTGCGGTAATGTTGAGCTTCAGACCTATGGAGTTTAGACCTAACTCGTATGCTTTGTGAATGAAATAAGACAAACTACCGTTAGCTCGTCATAGGTCTTGAGTTCGCAACCAAGCTCGAGTGTAAGAAGGAGTATATATTTGGTATAACTCTTAGTGAGAAAAGGTAAAGAAAAAGAGAGAAAGTAGAGTAGTAAGTGCTTGAGATTCATTGCCAACCACCGAGACGTGTGATTCTGCTAATACTGTTTTTGCTTACAATAACGAGGCACATAGTGGTAGTACGTTTGTCGTTACTATGCATTTGCAACGATATCAACTATAGTAGCAGGGCGATACTCTTCAGGTTGTCGTCATTTCGTGAATTTACAAAGGTTATATGGAGTAATCTCTTATACTCATTAACTAGTTATAATACCCGTGCACGCACGGGGAATTTTCTAACATTTTAAATTATATATATTTATCGATTAAAAAACAAACAACTTAATGTGCTCTAAATGGTTTTATTTGATGGATTTAAAGTACGAATTCTTATATATATATATATATATATATATATATATATATATATATATATATATATATATATATATATATATATATATATATATATATATATATATATATATATATATATATATATATATATATATATATATATATTTATATTTATTTTTTTTATTATTATATATTTTTTTATTTTTTTTTATATATATATATATATATATATATATATATATATATATATATATATATATATATATATATATATATATATATATATATATATATATATATATATAT